>MU228136.1:271038-295470 GCA_018584345.1 Thuja plicata | reverse complement strand
TAATACATTACATATATATACCATCCATAATTACAATTTACATTTCACAAGGTCGGCCAAATACAAATTAATAACATAATCTTATTCTTAAGTCGACCTTACATAAGTAAACAAAATATTACTGAGTTGGTAGAAGCTTGGGTTCCTCAAGCTGGCTCGGTGATCTTCTGATACTCAGCATCCACTACAATACTTGGCATCGTCATGCTCTCGGTAAGAGTAGAAGCTCGGTCCATACTAGTCCCGACGTGTAGCTTGGAACTCGGTAGCTGTGGTGACTCGGTAGATATAGTGTCACTCGATAACCACTGGTGACTCGGTGATAACTGACTTCTCGGTTGGCTTCAACTGATGGCTCGGTAGTTATGGTGAAGCTCGGTGACTACCGTCTTCTCGGTACATGTTGCTCTTCTCGGTAATCATTGAACTATTCATATGCTTGGTGACCACTGTTCTGCTCGGTATGAACTGTTTAACCACTGAGCTTTACTGAATGCTCGATATAAGCTATGGACTCAGTAATGAGCTCGGTAAGTATACAGAATCGAATAAGTGTTTTCACTAATGACAAATATATCATAATTCCAACAAAGTGAGCAAGATACCTGAGTAAGCATTACTGAGCAGAACCAAAGAGATATCCGAGAAGAACTAAATGTCACAGTGTTACTCGAAGGAAAGAGATGCCCAAGGACATCTGAAGTCAAGGTTGAGAAAATAAGGAGTTAAACACCGATCAAAATTGAAGTTCATAAACAACAAAAGACTAAGCTGGCAAGAGCTAAATATGGAGTTAACTAATTGATTACATTGTTTTCATCGACCAGTTAAAAGCTTGAGATAAGCTAGAGATTTAAAGCTAGTTTTATTCCAGCTGTCAAGAAGAAATCTACAAGTTAAAACTAAAGCAAGCTTTAAAGCAAGAATGGGGAGATTTGTGGATCACGTTAAGAAAAAGAAAGACAAGGACCTAGAAATGGTGAAATCATGTCTATAAAAGAGACAAGATTATTCTTAAAAAAAAGGGGGGAAGAATATAAGAGAATGCTGAAGAGAATTATGGTGAAGAAAGAAGTCTTCATACAGACCTGATCAAACAAGATGAAGTACAAAGCTAAAGTTTTCTGTAGACACTGAGCAACAGAGAAACAACATTCACATAGCAGAAAGAAGTGGAGCAAAGGAATCAAAGAGGAACATTTATCAAAAAGGTATTATGAGTGTACAATAGATCTGAACACCTGAAAGTGTAGTTGTATTTATGAACAGATCATATATTGTTTTAGTTTAACCATTGGATCAGAAAGTCACTTAATCAAGTAGGATTTAACCATCCTTTATATATTAAGAAACATCCCAAGGAGTATCAAAAGGTTTTTCATGAAGATAGAATAGTGAATGCCAGATATCGAGTGATTAACTATTAGTGATAAATCCTCTAACAAGGTCACACTTAACAGTGTGTTTTTAACCTTTAACAGGGTTGGCTCTTCACCGAGCTCACTTCAGAATAGTGAAACTTTTGGGTTACTGGTCGCAAGTGGTTTTTCCCTTGATAGTGTTTCCACGTTAAAAATCCATGTGTCAAATGTGTATATGGTTCATTTCTTTAATTGTTTTCTTTACACATTACTAAAATAGGATTTATCAATAAATACTAAGTTATTTACTATATTTTGGTAAAGACTAAGACTACTAATCAGTAAATCTTAAGAATAAGGATAAATAGTGAACTCTGAGAAGTAGTTATTTTATAATATTTTTTAAAGGCATACATCTTGTAGGACTGAAGATAACTAGAGATTTTATATTTGAGATATAAATTTTTGGTTGGTTTATTGGATTAATTTTTGAGGCCACTGATTCATCATCCCCTCCCCTCCCATTTTTTATAACAGTTGTCCTGCATGGTAGTGAAGGTTAGTGAATGAGTGGTTACTATTTAATACTTTCTTACCATTAGCTATTGTTAAATCAGAGTTGTAAATAGTTATGAAGATCTAAATATCTATCGGCATTAGGTGTACCCACCTTGGTTTTGCAGAGCTAGAAGTACAAAGTAAAGTATTGTCCCTATATTTGGTCTAGTTACCTTAAAGAAATTCCCATATTTGGAGCTAACCACTCTTAAAATAAATCTTAAGGTATATTGGTAGCTTTCAAAACATAAACATTTTAAAACACCAACATAAACATCGAGAGATAGTCACCAAGTTCATCAGTAGAGGTCTTATTGATAAAGTTCAATGGTATATCAATAACACTTAGAAGTGATAAAATCATGAGATTCTATAGTGTATGTTATGCCGATAGTTTTCATTAGCGGTTTATGTTGATGGTTATCCTTCTTTGTGTTGGGAAATAGTTCTCATTAGCGGGACTTCTTAGGTGTCTCACTGATCTTTAATGGATTTTTATACAAGATTGATATGCTTAGTAAGAGAGTTCTACTGTCGGGGGAGATCTTACTGATGATCATAGTTTTCTTTGGTTCCAATAACATAGTATCTTTTTTGAGAGACTCTTTCCAATAGGAGGTTTTAGCATTAACATTTTCATTTTCCCATGCATCTCATCCACAACTGTCTAATCTTTCAAATGATGCCATTACTACATGTTTGTCTTGATTTGATCCTCAGTCACCCCTCCATGCTCATTTATTTCTAGATATGGCTCTTGAGACTAGTTTACATGTCATATGATAGGGAACAAATACTTTAGAGGCCATAGTTATTGCAAAGGATGGGTCATTTTTCTTGTTTGCTAGGGCATTCATTGTGTCCGCTCCTCTTGTCACTTCTGAGATCAACTTGCACATAGGGATCATCTTGCTTCTGATCTTTTCTGTATGATCTAAGTTATTCCTAATCTATAAAGGCAATTTTGTATATTTTGTAAAGGGTTCTTATCTGGTTCACTTGTAGTAGTTTTCCTCGGCAAATGTAATTTACTTATGCCTTTTATAAATGAAATTTCCTATTTTACCTCATCTTGCCATTCTAGTATTAAGTGTATGTTATTTTTCTTGTACTACATGTTTCTTTCCTTCTACTTAATTTTGTATGTTGTATCTTCTTTTCTTGTGAATTCTAGATAAGTGAATGCATTTTCCTTGTAGAATCTCATTAGTTCTGATCTAAATATGAGTCTTTAGGAAATAGATTAGAGCTGAGATTAGTGTATTTTAGGGATTCATTAATGTTAAGTGTAGTCATAGGAAGAGATAATATCCACATATTCAATCTAGTACATCACCTCTTCCCTTTCTATATTTCCCTTCCATGCAATCCTTCTCCATTTTCCTCAAAAATTATAGTTTAGGTGCACCCTTGATTATAAGGAATTCAGCCTTCTCTAGAGACTCAACCTCTCTTGTCAAGTTCCACACTTGGAGGTTGCTTCTATGTTTCACAAGGTCACCCAAGTCACTAACTACCATCTAGGACTGGGTGCACACTTTTGTGATGAAATGCGCCTAGGAACATGAGGAACTAAGACTGCTGGTGAGGCTAGGTATTGTTTAAGTTGATCCAAGGATTTTTTACACAAAGAATCTCATTTAAATTTAATTTCCTTACAAAGGAGATGAGAAAAATGATGAAATTTATCTGCAAGATGTGAAATGAACCATTTGATTGATTGAATTTTTCCTTGTAAACTGTGGAGCTACTTGATATTCTTAGGAGGTGGCATTTCTAGAATTGCTTTGAATTTATTAGATTCCACCTCGATTCCTCTTTGTGAAATAATGTAACCAAGTAATTTTCTTGATGCCACACCAAATTTTTTTTTCTTGGTATTATATTGGACTTTATATTTCTCAAGTCTCTTAAATATCTTGGCAAGGATTGCAATGTGTGATTCTCTGGTCTCGGATTTGCCTTGCAAGTCATAAACATAGTCTTCTATTATATTAGTTAGAAGGTCATGAAAGATAGAAATAATAACACGTTGGTATGTATCTCTAGAATTATTAAGTCCAAAGGGAATAACATTAGAGAAAAATATGCCCCATGGTGTACTCAAATTTTTTCTATGATGGTCTCCCATAGCAATCTTGATTTGATTGTAGCCAGAGAAGTTTTCCATGAGGGATAACATTTCATGTTGAGATATAAAATCCACTATGATGTCTGTGTTGGGGAGTGAAAAATGATCATTAGGACATGCCTTATTCAAATCTCTAAAATATGTACAGATGCAGATGCCCCCAATAGATTTACCCACTAGTACTATGTTGGAGACCCACTCAGGATAACCATTAGGTCTGATGAATTCAACATTGAACATCTTTTGTAGTTTTATTTTACCAATAATGCTATTTATGGATGCATTTTTATGAGTTTATTCTTTACAGTTTTATCATTAGATTATACTTCATGGTGATGTACCATAAGGTTAGGATCTAATCCTATCATCTCAATATTAAACTATGCAAAATAATGTCACAACTTGTGGATGAACTTGATCATATATAATTTCTCTTTCTTATTCAAGGATGTTACAAAAAAAGTGATCTTTGGATTCTCAATTGTACCAAGGTTAACCTCCACTATATATTTTATGAGGATGAATTAATTTTCATGCAGAAGGATCATCAAGGGAAATTTATCTTATGATATAGGAACATCTTAGGATCTTGGCAATCTTGCAACAACCAAAAATATTTCCTTTAGTTTGTTTGTTGTTATGTTTTAGGTTGGGTAGGTTTTGGTGTTTTTGGTAGTGGTGGATTTGTAATTTTCCTTTTTGGTTGTGGTCTTGATAGTGTGTTCTTGGCTTCATCCTAGAACTTATCCTATGATCACAACTCATTTGATTTCATCGAGCATAAGTTATGGAAGATTATGTTGGTAGTGGGCCAACATCCCTCGCAAGATTTATGACATGGTTTAATATCCTCTTGTGTCTTCTATAAATATACTGGTTGTATCAGGCATTGAAATGTCAATATTTTGGTGCAATGAAAACCCTAGTTTCTAACAAGTAGTATCAGAGCTTGGTCAGAGGTTCAAATCATGCAAGCCACAATGAGTGAAACTGGGAGGGGGATTTCTGGTAGTGGGCCAACGTCCCTTGTAGGATTTTTGATAAGGTTTAATAGTTTTATGTGTCTTTTATAAGTCTAGTGGTTGTATTAGGTATTGACACAGTGATATTTTGGTGCAACTAAAACCCTAGCTTCTAAAATATTCTTTGCGTGTCTATCTTGTTCTTCATTTCCTGGTTGGTCATTATGAGTTACGAGTGGATTCCTGATCTTCCAGTTGGTTTTTAAGAGTGTGATCATGCCAAATTAGTGATACATTTGGGGCCAACATTTTTATGTGATTGCATCTCTTAAATATTTCATTGGAGGTTGTTCTTTAAGATTTGGGTCCTGACATATTTAGGTATAATTTATTTACTCATTTCTTGGGGAATGTAATGTTTTCAAGGTCAACTAGATGTTGTGATGGACCTATAAGATTATGGACTTGTTCCTAAGGAGCAGGATGATCTCATAATATTATTTTTCTTAGCTTGAGTAGGATTTGGATGGTTTTGATTGTAATTAGGCCTATGTAATTGACATGTAAAAAAACATGTAGATCTGTTTTAAATAATTTACGATAATAATAAAAAGATGAATCTCTTTTTTTTTTATCTATGTTATCTTTTTTCCTTTCATTGTGCATGTTGGTTGCAAGGGTTGGACCAATCTCACTAAGGTTTCTCCATCCTTTACTACATTAAGTGGTATCAGAGTGAGGTTGAACAAGGTTGAGATTATTGTGTTGGTAGATCTGAATTCTTGACTTGTGAAGCCCTATTTCTGTTGATCGTGAGGTGGAAGAGTGAAGATTTGAATTGCAATCATAGAGGACTTGTGAAAGGTGGTGAGGAAGGGTTTACTGCTAGTTGTTAAGTATTGAAGGCATACTGATTGGAGGAGGTTGCAATTCTATCTAATAGATAATCAGTTGGAGGAGAATCTTGTGATAGATTACCAGTTGGAGAGACAATTGCATTTGAGGATTGGAAGATACTGCCTAGAAGGATGAACCCTAGAAGGCTAGAGAAAATGATGGAAGACTTCAAATTTGAGATGAGGAATATGATCAGACATGTGTTGAATGGATTGAGAAGGAATCCTGAGGCTAAGGAGGAATTTGAAGAGGGTGCTAAAGATCTTGAGACTGTAGATGTTGAGATCCCCACATATGAGGAGATATTGATGAGAGGTGTGACACAAGTAAGTACAGGTCATAAGGTGGATGTTTCTACTTTCACCAATTCAATACATCATGGGGATTCGATAGACTAGATTGGAGAGTTAGAAGATTAATTTGAGCTTGGAGACATCAGAGATCCATAGAGGGTTAGGTTAGCATAGACTAATTTGAAGGGTAATGTTTCCTTGTGGTGGAAGGAATTGCAGAAAGGTAGAGAAGACCATGGTGAGACAAAAATCACTATATGGAGGGTGATGGTTGCTAGGTTAAAAGCTAAATTCATTCCCGATGATTATAAATTTGATTTGTTCAAGAAGTTGTAGAATTTGAGGTAGAAATACATGAGTGTGAAGGAATATACACATGAGTTCTGTTATAAATAATTTACAATAATAATAAAAGATGAATCTCTTATTCTATCTATGTTATATTTTTTCCTTTCATTGTGCATGTTGGTTGCAAGGGTTGGACTGATCTCCTTGAGGTTTCTCCATCCTTGACTACATTAAGTTGTATTAGAGTGAGGTTGAACAAGGTTGAGATTATTATGTTGGTAGATCTAAATTCCTGACTTGTGAAGCCCTGGTTCTATTGATCGTGATGTGGAAGACTGAAGATACGACTTGAAATCATAGAGGAATTATGCAAGGTGGTGAGGAAGGGTTTACTACTAGTTCTTGACTTTTGAAGGCATACCAATTCGAGGAGGTTGCAAGTGTGTCTAATATATAACCAGTTAGAGGAGCATCTTGTGATATATTACTGGTTGGAGAGACAGTTGCATTTGAGGATTGGAAGATACTGCCTAGAAGGATGAACCCTAGAAGGCTAGAGAAAATGATGAAAAACTTCAAAGTTCAAATGAGGAATGTGATCAGACATGTGTTGACTGGATTGAGAGGGAATCCTAAGGCTAAAGAGGAATTTGAAGAGGCTGCTAAATATCTTGAGAGTGTAGATGTTGAGATCCTTGCATATGAGGATATATTGATGAGAGGTGCGACACAAGTAAGTACAGGTCATAAGGTGGATGTTTCTACTTTCACCAATTCATTACATCATGGGGATTTGATAGACTAGATTGGAGAGTTAGAAGATTAATTTGAGCTTGGAGACATTAAAGACCCATAAACTGTTAGGTTAGCATATACTAAGTTAAAGGGTCATGTTTCCTTGTGGTGGAAGGAATTGCAGAAAGATAGAGAAGACCATGGTGAAACAAAAAATCACTAGATAGAGGGTGATGGTTGCTAGGTTAAAAGCTAAATTTATTTCCGAGGATTTTGAATTGGAGTTGTTCAAGAAGTTGCAAAATTTGAGGTAGAAAGACATGAGTGTAAATGAATATACACACAAGTTCTTAAATATTTCATTGGAGGTTTTTCTCTAAGGTCTGCATCCTGACCTATCTGGGTGCAATATATTTACTCATTTCTTAGGGAATGTAATCTTTTAAAAAATGATTATATGTTGTGATAGATTTATAAGCTTATGGACTTGTTCCTAAGGAGAATGATAATCTCATAAGATTATTTAGCTTAGCTTGGGTAGGATTTGAAGGTTTCTGAGTGTAATCAGACATGTGTTCTTGGCATGTATGACTAGCATGTCAAACAACATGTTGCAAATCTATTGTAAATGATTTTCAATAGTAATAAAAGGTTGAATCTCTCATTCTATCTATTTTTTCTTGTTTCATTTCATTGTGTATGTTGGCTACAACTGTTCAAGAGATCTCCATGAGGTTTATCGATCCTTGACATCATCAGCTTATCTCTCTTCTGGTGTCTTAGAAAGGATTTCACCAAAGGACGCATCCTTTCTTTTTACTTTTTCTTCATCCAAGGGCGCTTTAGAGAGGTTTTCACCTAGGGATGTTTATTATTATTATTATTATTATTATTTTTACTTTTGAGACTAAAATAATTGAATTGGTGCCCGAAGTAATCCTGATCCTGATTCTTGATTTGATGTTCATATTCTTTGAGATCTCTTAGGTCTAAGAGTGCAAGCACTGTTTCATCCATTCCATACATGTCAAAAGTTTCTGGTTATCCTTGTTGGTCCCAATCAATAAGCTCAAGGTGTTTAAGTGGAAGGATAGGGGATGAAAGGTCAACAATAGTGATGACTAGGAAATAATTTATTCCAAAGATATTGTTATCTAGGAATTCCAAAATATTCAAAAATCAGAAGAAGCTTCACAATCATTTTGGAAGGACACCTTAATTTTTGAGTGATATCTGAGTCCTCTATTGTGATAATAAAATTTTGGTTTGATAGGTTCTCTTTTTCACCCAAGCTTGTGTTATTTTATCCCATACTTTCATCAATGGGATATGCTTTTGGATACTTCTGTTTAGGTATTTCAATAGGATTTTCCTTTTTGTCCTTGTATAGCCATGATAAAGCATCTTCTTCTAGACTCTCCTCATCAATGGGTCCTCATTTCTCAAAGGTAGTCTTTTTGAATTTGATTGTGGGTTTTTCCTTGGGTGGGATAGGTGAGGGTTGACCATATGATTTGGGAGATAACAATAATTGACCCACATAGAAGATATTTTCAATTGAATATTAACCACATCCTTTATCAACAATCTTCACTTTGGTGTCTGAATTTGAAATTTCAAAAGTTGAGGCTTCTTTAGCAAATGGTTTAAGGCTAATTGGTTTGGGTAGTTCATTGAGCAGGAAAAAAATTCTTTTCTTACCTTCAAGCATCTTGCAATACTGGAAGGGTTTAGGATCTCTAGGGATAGTAATTTCTTGACCATTTTGGGAGAACTCAAGGCATTGATGGAAAGTAGAAAGAACACCTTGAATAGTGTGGATCCAAGGTCAACCAAGAATGATGTTATAGGGTAGGTCAAGGTCAACTATCTAGCATGTGGTTTTGATCAATTAGGACCCACTTGATGAGTGAGTTTGATCAAACCCTTAGATTGTCTTTCTATACCATCATATGTCTTAATGGTTATCCTCTTTGTGGGGTCAATAAGGTCATCAGGGAATCCCAATTGATTTATTAATTTAATGTATAAGTATTCAAGCCAGATCCACCCTCTACGAGGAATATTTTGATTTTATGTTGATGGGCAATAGATTCAATATGCAAAGGTTTATTGTGTTGGAGGTCTGGGGCAGAAAGGTATTTATTGGTAAAAATGAGGTGATGTTGTGCAGCTAAGTTTCTAATCATGGTTTCAAATTATGAGGTATTTATTTTATCAGGAACATGTTACTCAAGAAGGGCTTGTTTGAGGATCTCTTTATGAATGAGGGATGTATGAAGGAGCTGAAGGATACATATATATGCAGGAGTCTTCCCTAGGTGATCAAGGAAAGTATAGAAAAAAGATGGTCTAGTGGAGGTGGATGTGGCTGATGGAGGAGCCGTAGCTTAGATGGAGACTGCCTCTATGGGTGGTAGCATTGCAACTAGAACCTATGATTGTAATAATATTTATGTGATTTTTTGCTTCTTCCATGCATCCACACAAAGAGTCAAAAGTGAGGACAATGATGGCAGTATAATCATAAGGGACTATATTCGATGATGAGGGCTTATCCTTCCCCTACTCAAGAAAGGAGGTAGTGTAGATCTTGATATGAGTGTTTGATGATAATGGATTATGTCCTTCAACCTCAATCTTACCACTATCAATAAGGTCTTTAATATAGTTTTTGAGTTACATACATTTCTTTGTGTCATGACCTTTAATTCGATGGTATTCACAATATTCATTGGCATTGTACTAAGTGAGTTTAGGTTGATTCTCGTCATATGGATTGGTAATTGGGAATTCTGTCATATTTTTGTCAACAAGAAAATGGAAGATGACATCGAGAGATTCAACAAGAGGAGTATATTAGCGACATTTTTGAGTGTTGGTTTTGTTGTTGGAATAATTAAAATGAGGAAAAATATTGATATTTTAATTGTGATCGGGTTGTTGTTATTATTGGTGTGGTTGATGTAATTGATGCGATTTATTTTTATTGTAATTTTGTTGATTGGGTTGACTACCTTGGTTTGAAGTGGCTTGAAAATTTGCACTTGCTTTAAATCGGCCACCCCATCATCAAAAACATTCTTTTTGTTGGTCCAAAATTTAGGTTTGTTGTTATATGAGGAGGTATAGTGTTTAATAGTTCCTTGTTGAAGGAGGAAATCTTCAATGTTTTTCCCTTTCTTGACCAATACTTTGAAATTATATTCGCAAGGTGTCTTCAACATTGTAAGAAATTATCAAAGGTCTCACCATTGTGTTTTTTGGTATTACAAAAATCACTTAAGGATTCTTGGTGTTCAATGTTATATGCATATTGTGCTACAAATTTCTCTGTGAGATCGGAAAAGGTAGAGATATATCCTTATGGTAAAATCATGAACCATTAGGGAGAAAGGCTTCAAAGCCTATGAGAGAATAGTCTCTTGAGATAATTTTCATTGTAGGAGACCTCTTGACATCCCACATAAAATTATTTAAGGTGTTGGATAGGACATGTTTATCTCTTGTATTTTTCAAATTTAGGGATCTCAAAGTTTGAGGGGAATGGTTGTATATTGATGGATCTATAAAAGGGGTAAGGACATATGTCATCAAATGAAAATTCATTCTTTTGTCCCCCTCTTTGCATATTGAGAATGATGTCTTTAATCTCATTGACTTGTTGAGAAAGGCCAGGGGCATTTACATGTGTAAGGGGTGCCCCAATACTAGATCCTCCACCAAGTGCAGGTGTCGTGATTCCAATAGTAGGAGGAGGAATGTAATGATATGCTTGTGATGATTAAGAAATGGATGTCTTCATGGAAGATGATGGAAATGTGAAAAAGGATGATGTGTATATTTCACACCAGAGATGAATGATTTTGGCATGATAACACTACACTTGAAAGATGGATTAAAATGTTATGGAGAGGATTGAATTTATAGAGTTTTGGAAAGGATGGATGATGTAGATTCAAAATTGGATGAAGGGATGAGATTCATTTGGATCAATGAGGTGGCAATGAGGTGGATGCCAAATGGAAGCCAAGTAGGTGAATTAGTTTCTCATATAAAGGTGGTGATTTATCACACATGTGTGAGAAACCTTGGAAGAGGTGGCAATAAATGCCAAGTGGCAGACTAATGTAAGAGGTAAGAGTTTGAAGAAATTTCACACATGTATGAGCAAGGATGAAGGAGGAAAGAGGAGACAAATGTGTAAGAATGTTAGTGGATATTTAAGGAAGGTTTGTGGTTGAATGTGGAGATGTTCTCACACATGTGTGAGACACATTAAAATTTAGAGGGAATACTTATTGGTGTAGGAATCACACAATTAGGCTAATTAATCAATGTTAATACATGATTAATCAAGGTTAGGTCTAGGAGTGTCATGATTGGGTTATAGGTTAGGTATTTAGGTAGGATTTAGAATGATTTAGAAATCCATTAAATCATGATATTAAACTAAGATGTCCTATTTAAATAATTGTGGAATTATTTAAATAGAGGCTAAGGGGAGAGTTGTAATAAATTTAGTAAAATCTATTACATTGGCTAGGCTAGATAATATAATTAATTAATGTAATTAATTATACTATAAGTAGGGGTTTAATAATGTAATTAATTAGTTACATTATTAGGCTAAGGGGAATGAATTAAATAAAAATTTAATTAATTAACAACTTAAGGCTATAATGAATTTAAATAAATTCACAAGGACAAAGTTTGATACCTATAGAAAATAATAGATTTGAGGGTTAAGGTTTTGTGCATGTCTTATTCTTGTATGAAATCCCATTGTCATTTCTTTATAACATTGTCAAGTCTTGCTAAAGAATGGCCCTAAATGTTTCTATAAATGGTCATGTCCCTGAGAAAATGGTGAAAAGTGTCTAAACCCCCAAGTCTATGTTATAACCCTATTCAAATTTGAATCTAAAAACCCTAAGTGTCTTGGCAGGTTCTATTTCAGCGTTACTTTATTCTAGTCACTTAAGTTAGCTTAAGTCATGTGTTTATCTTTAAAAGGGTCATGTTTTAAAGTGGTGTTATCCTAACCACTTTAATATTTCCTAAGTCATGCCACCGAGAAAAGCCTTTTATTTTAATGTTTCATGTGGTGAACAAATGTCTTTTGATCCAATGGCCTACTTAATCGCTGATGCACAGAGATATGAAAGATCTAAACTATAAGTCACTAAACTATGAGGACACATGTCCTGGTAGGCTTGATACTTTTGGAAGCTATTTAAAGAAACATGCAAGTTGGACTTGATCCAACGGTCTACTTAATGGCTTACTAGAAAAGATTCTCAAGATGTATACCCTAAGTGATTAAGACGTGATGCCAAGTATCCTATGGGTCTGGTTGGATGTCGAAGGTGAGATGTTAAGTGACGGGCAAGTTGCGGTTGATCTAAATCTTAACTTAATGGCTTAAAGGTGAAAGTGCTCAACATCTACTCTCTAAGGGATTAAGTGGTGGTGACACATGGAGGTGGCAGACCCAGTATAAATACAATGAAACAGTGTGTACTTTCTAAAAAATTGGATGACTCGCTTTATGTCTTAATATCAAAGATGTGCAAGATCTACTCCCTAAGTAATTAAGCCATGGTGCTGTGTGTCTAGTTCATGACGTGTCATCCACTAACAGAAAGGTAACCGTAGATTAAAATTTGAGTAAGTTATGTTTGATCTGATGGTCGACTTAATCACTTAGGAGGAAAAGTACTTGAAATCTACTCCATAAGTGATTAATTCTGAATAACGCATGGCAAAGTTGATGGGTCCCAATGCAGTGCTCAACAAAGTTAAAAGGATGCAGCTTGTAGAAGATCAAATGACTTCCTTAATCACTTGATACCAAAAGTAAACAAGATCTACTTCCTAAGTCATTAAGCGGTGATGACATGTGTCCTAGATAATCAGTGCATTTGTAAAACTCATAAGATCCACATGATGAAACAAGATTTTGAAAGATCGATGACCCAATTTTAAAGTTGTAAAAATAATCTCAGCAAGCCATTACAGCCACAAATTTAAACTTAGGTGAATTAATTGTAGATTGTACGGATACTTCAGTAAAATTCAATTTGATAGACTGATGTGATGGAAGAATATAATTCAGTGTTCGAAAGATCAAAATTGCCATCATTATCGAAGTGATTGAAGTAAATATCAAAGTTACAAAATTCTCACGCTCTGTGTTGCCAAAATTAAAGAACGGGTAAGTCTCTTGATCAAATCAGTGAATTTCATGCTTATAGTAGAATTCTGAATTCTTAAGGATAAACATAAGTATTGCCATAATTTTGACACCATTACCATTAAAACCCTGAGCTAAAAGATGGCCCCTAGGATTAAATTATCAGGTAAAATAGAGTATAAGGATAGGAATTTGTGGGACAATTTGTTCCAACAATTAAAAGGATCCTCAAATGATTCCACTTAGATTAAAAAAGCCATTACTATGAATCTTCATTTCAAAGTCAGGAAAGGCCTATACGATATGAGGATATGGTTCAGGGATGCCAAAGTTGGCGTAAATGGTCTCACTTTATTCAGAACTGCCTATGGCAAAAGAAAATCCCCTACCCCTGATTGTAACATATGGAGTCTTGATGTAGGGAAATTAATTGTTCCTGGTGTATTTATGGACACGGATTTGTTGATTAAAGTAGAAATTGTTTATGATCATGTGTCTTGGGTCCTTAGGGACACAAATGGGAACATACTGCTAAGTGTTAATGCAGATGAAGTCAGAAAGGTTTTCAAGCTGACTGATCTCACAGTTCAAATGGATGATATAGACTTTGATTTCTTCAAAGAAGTGTATAAAAACCAGAAGGATTACTACAAGGGTGAAGCCCTGAAAGGATATTTTAACAAGATAGGGGATATGTGCATAGTTGGCCCTAGAACACCTGAACCCTTCGAATTGGATTATTTTAATGGTAAAGCTAGGAAGATATATAGTGCCTTGTACAATGTATTAGGAAAAGATGAAGAGATGACAATTATTGTTCATATGATGCTCATGATGGTTCAAATCTTGCATCTACATTTGTCTTTAGTTTTTGATTAGCCAAATTATATTGTTGATCTGATGCATAAGGCTTTGGTAAGCATAAAGGAGAACAAAATAGCTAAACCAATGGGATGGTACTCCATAATGATGCACATGCTGTTATTCAACAATGCTGATTATTTTGAGGAAGAAATGTACCTCACAAAGTTTAATGATGATGAGGATATGCCAGTTCAATTGTGGAGCACTGACTTGTCTTGGGATAGGAAAGAAGAAAGTTACATAAACTTTGATAGATATTTTTCATCTAGGCTTGAAGCACTGTTATGCATACATAAACCTAGGAGTCATACAGATGTGTTAAGACTTCTGAGACCCACGGAATATGCTCCAAAATTAAATATTGCCCATAATTGGGGTGATCTCATCTTGTACCCTGTCTCAACAGTTATTAGAATCTATGGTTTTATAAAAACCCCAAATTTCCTGCCTTACAGAGTCACAACAAAAATAGGCCTGGTAGAGGTTCTCAGGCAGCTAGGTGGGTTACAAGAGGAAGCCCTAACTGGTAAAATGAAAAGCTCTATTTTCTCCAATCTCACAAGGGCTCACCATTTCATCATCACAAAGGGAGGGTGGACCCAATTTGATAAATATTTTGAACCATACCAGTTGGCAACATCAGTAGATAGATGTGCAGATAATGAAGGATTCATCTTGGACATGTTCAGAGTAAGGACAAAATGCTTGACTCTGAATCATCAATTTAACTTCCTTGAAGATATTATCAGAAATGAGTTTGATTTAGTAGGGTAGGAGGTTAAAAATAAAAAGTGGCTAACCTATAAGAAAAAATTAGATTTTATTCATCATTTTGATAGGTCATATGATCCTTTAGAGACATTCACTCACTGGGGAAAGAAAATACAGTCTCTAATGACTATGTTTGAAGATTTCGTACAAACCCTAGATGAGAAGAAGAAGAAAATAATGGATGAAGAGCCAGAGAAAGAAATGGCCATTCTAAATAAAAGTACACAGGGAAGAGTTATTCCACCTGGTAATTATGTGGTATACCAGAGAAGAGGATACATCACTATATATCCTAGGATTTAGAAAATAGTTTATCAGAAAGGAAAGAGACCACTGGATGCCAGTACCCAATCAATGTCATCCCCTAAAAGGCAGAAGATAGAAGGAAAAGAACAATCACAGAGTGAATTATACTCCCCTTCTCAGTCTCCCCTGCACATGGATGATAAAAGTGTGGTAGAACAATTAGTAAAAATGGAAGATACAGTGCATGTCTTTATCATAGCCCAAGAGTTGTAAGAAGGAGTACCTGAGGCTCCTTAACAACCAACATTGGATTTGATTATGGCTGAGTTTGCAGGAAAAGAATTGGATCCTATCACCAAGCAAGCCAGTGATGGATTCCTGGCTGATGACAAATTTGTAAAAACCAGGGCTTTTATTCAATTTCCGTGGAGAATTCATATTAATGAATTCAAGGAAGCATGTAAAACGATGTAGGATGTTCATCCAGATAAGAGTAGAGATGAAATTGAGACATAAATAAAACATAATATGATGGCCAAGTTTGGAAAGATTACTCTTGAAGAGGGAAGAGAATTGGTGCAAAAGTAAGGGGTCATTATTTTACCTCAGTGGGATCTTTCTGATGCAATCATTTTTTATGCAATAAGAGAAGAAGCTAAGCCAAGGCAAGCTGGAGAGGCATCAATGGGTGTCAAATTTAGTGAAGATCATGCAACACTTGTAATGTGGTCCATAGAAACCAAAGCAAGTAAAAGAGATGGCAAAGAGGATCACTCCAAACATTTAGGTAATCTCTTAGTAAGGAGAGCTACAAAAATAGGGGTTTTGGAAGCAGCAAATATGACTTTGGAAACTGCCAAGTTTTCAGTCAATGTAGCCAAGAAACTAGAAGATGAGCTTAGTGATTTGAATGAGAGGTTTGGAACAGTTTTGGGGGATTATAATGAGGAAAAGGTGAAATCTTTAGAAAAGGATAAAATAATTTCTTTCTTGGAAGGAAAACAATCTAGTCAATTCATTCTCCAAAGGATGTTAACCCAGGACTCATATCAACCTTCCTCATCTAGCCCATTTGTAACTTACCCCCCATCCCCTGCACCAGTAAGCCCTACTACCCAAGCGATCATTGATGCTAAGAAAGAAGAGTCAGAGGCTGAAAAGAATAGGTTGGTCATTGAAAGTTAAAGAAGAAGAAAAAAAGGATCTTGAGGAATCCCCTGCATATAAAGAAGCTAAAGAATTGGTGAAGTAGAGACATTCTGATAAGATATACTTTAACCTCAAGAGGTGTGCTGGTGAAGTTAATCTCGCTAATCTCTATTTGATGGGAAAGACTATTGTCAACATAATAAACAAGCATGATGAAGGTAAAGAGCGTTGGGGCTTGATAATTAACAAATGGAAAGGGAAGAAATCCCATGTAAAGTCATTCTATTCCACCTCAAAGGAGAAGAATAATATTGATATCATCTTGACAAGGACTTAGAAATGCCTTAAACTGATGGCTAACCTGGACATTAAGAAAAATGTGGTCATAAAAAGGATAGAGACCTTGAGAAGAGAATTTTCTAGAGATAGGTATGATATGTTTCCTAACATGTTCAAAAAGGATGGAGACATAAAAAATGAAGCCCTGTGTCTAAGGCAGTTGAATGAAACATTAACCAATAGGACAAACAACATTATCACATTGGAAAACATAGGTTGGTTTGTATTAACCATTAACATTCTCAATAAGGCCAGGGCATTTTTTGAATCTTGGGAATCAGAGATTGAGAAGGCCAATATTGATTGGGAGGAGTTCAATAGCCAAAAAGATGAGGTTCTCAAATTTAGTTGGTTGAATGATGAGGCATTTACCACCTAGGTAAGAAAATATGGTATACTTACTCTAGTAATAGAAAGTAGTAATATAAAAGTGACAACGAGAACCAACGATGCTTAGGTGTTTGAATAAAGGAAAGTACAAGATTCTGCATCAGTGAAGACAATGAAATCTAGATGATGAAGACCTAAAAACTTCAAATTAGTTGCAAACATTCAGGTGGTCATCAGACAAAAGACTATGTAACTTGTAACAAAGAATGATTATTCTCTCCGCCTGATACTTTGTCCTATCTGAGAGGTGTAAATTTTTTCCTATAGCTTAGTCATCTGAAGCTTGTTGAATTCTTATTTTCTAAAAGGATTCTAAGATGACTAAGGCTATCTATAAATAGAAATTTGTATTATATTGTAAAGGATGATAAAATCAAAAACTGCAAGGCAAGCTTTTGAATGGTGTCTAGTTTTTTCAAGTTTATAGTCAGTCTGAATGTATTGAAATCAGAAGGTTATTAATAAAAATTTTATGGAATTTCGAGTCTCAAATTGTTGATGTCTTCTTGAATTTTATTCATCTTTTGTATGTTTAATGTGTAAGGCATGTTAAATGTATCAGTTGCAAGGTAACTGTGCTACTATTAGTAAGTTTCTATCAAGGATGGTTTAAATCTTACAAATAGTTCCAGGGGGTTAGGGTTTGTGCAAGAATTTGATACAGGGATATGAGAGTGAGAGGATAGTTTGTAAGGAATATTATTGGAGATCTTGTTATGTTTGATTAATTATCTTTGATGAATGTATGTTTTAATTGTGACTCTATGGCCCAAAGTTAGGCACTGGTCAAGTTCTGAATAATAGTATAATCATTAATCAATCAAATATTGAAAATCATTACTTTCTATTGTCAAGATATGTGGATGTTTAGCTAGTTGTATTTAGAAGTACAATTCATTTTGATGATTCCTTAGAGAGAGAATCAATTTGTTAACCTTCCTAGTTCTAAGAACTTCAAAAAAATAAGGATCATGAATCCTTTATCCACTGTTAGATTCTAAGTCACTTACTGAATCTGAAGATAGGTACACCCACTTGAGTTTGTGGAGATCAAAGTGAAGAAGGATTATATCCTTGTTAATTAGGCTTGTTCATGTATGAATCTGAATTGGGAATTGAGGGTCAAGTATTTATTGCTATTTTAATTTATTCTACATGAAAAAGTTCTAACAAATTGGTGACTCTACTGGGGAATTGATTTTATCTTCTAGAATCATGTTCATCAGAGAAATAGCCCTTGTGATATTGAGAATAAGTCTATTCTTCCTCATAATTTTTAGGGCAAGTTAATTTTTTTAATCTGTCATTTTGCATTACACAAAGGTATTGATCTTGAAAATGATATGGATTTTGTCTCAAATAGATTGATAGGCGACCACAGATTCTATGTTTTGTCTAGTATGTTCTTTTGAAGAAAGGTTATTAGGTGAAATGAATCTGTAGTGATATAGATGATGAAGAATATTATTCTTGAGATCAAGAATTCAGTCAAGGTGAGGAGTTATCAAGGAACTTTACTTTTAGACGTCATTCAGAATTACTGTTGTATGAACAAGTCTTAGTTGGGATAGATTTCTCAGATATTTTATATATACACTTATCCTCTGAAAAGAGGTGGCGACTCTAATCTCTGTGCATCCTAGTTTTGCATAGGTAATTATCTTGATATTTTGTCTGATTTGAAAATGAGTCAGTAAAGAAACACAAGGTCATATTTTAGGGCTAACCCTGAAAAAGATGTTGGAGATGAGCTCCATACACCTGGGAGAAAAAAATGGTCTAAAAGAGGTGGATCAAATCACAATTCTCCAAATACCTCAAAAGGGAGAATAGATACACCTGCACCTAAAATAATATCATCTTCATCTGAAGATACTAGGTAGTCAAGGCTTGGAAATCTTAATAGGACTAATCCATCTTTTGACCCTTTCAGAGAAGATGAGTTAATAGATAGAGGTTTCTTCCCTGCAGAAGAAAATTTAATTCCACCAGAGGATACCTCTGTTGCTAAGACAACTTCCTATGAATCTGACAAGCTAGTAGAAGAAGTTCTAGTTTTAAGAAGAAGGAAGAAAGAACAAGAAACATAAATAGCGGATGCTAGGAAAAAGAGTGAACAAGAATTGTATGACTTACTGGTGGAAAGAGAAGAGCTCTTAGTTGAAACCAAAAGAAATTATATCAAGGCTAAAAGCATAAATGAAGGGGTTAAAGGTTTAAATGTTGACTTGTTTGGAGATATTGATGCCTTGAGAAATAAAGTTACATATAAGAAGAAAACCTCTGACAAATATGAGTTTGAAAAGGAAGGACCTGTCATAAGGCAATTGCACCCATATGAAACTGAGCATAGTGAAAAGTTTACTACAAGTAAAAATGATGCCTCCAATAATGGAAAATAAAAAGATTTTGGTATCAGCATAAATGAGCTCAAGTAGAAAATATCCATCCCTATAGGAATACCTCAAATTGATTTGGACATTGAACAAGCCAGGAAGGCCAAAGATGACTTGGAAAAACAATTAGAGAAGCTAAAATTGGAGGCTGCTGCAGTTGATATCAGAATGAAGATAGATTTACTTCATGCTACTACTAATACTACTGCAAGTAGTTCTATGCCTATGAATCAGGGGGTACACCAACTAAATCCATCTGCTGGTCCTAATGTGAACAATCAAGGTGCTGGTCCTAAAGTTCAAAGCTCTGGCTTGAATCCAAATGTTCAAAATTTTGGCCCTAGTGTAATTGCTCAACCTGTGGGTGTTGGTCTGAATGTACAAACCTCTAATAAAAAGCAAGGTGTTCCCCCACCCATTCAGAGTCAAGGACAAGAAACTGGAAAAAGTGGTAATAATGCACTTAGAAATATCCAGAGAAGACCTGTCCACATGAACTGGTATAGAGCCCTTTTTTTTTAAGGCATTCCTGGTCACCCTAATGTGATCCCCAATGATGTAAGAGATAAGATTCCCAAATTCAAAGGAAATAATGTTGTATCTTGTGAAGAGCATTTAAAAGCTTTTAGTGATAAGATAACTAATTTTGAAATTGAAAATGAGGATGTCATTATGAAGCTTTTTGTTCAATCATTAACAAAAGATGCTATGGATTGGTTTAGAAATTTACCTAATAATAGCATTGCCTCTTGGGATGAATTTGTAAAATCTTTTAGGGATCAGTATAGAGAACATGTGAACTCTGGATATATGCTTAATGAATTCAATAATATTATGAAGCATCCTAATGAGAATATGGCTGATTTCAACAATAGATTCCAAAAGGGTATGAACAAGTTGTTCCAAGTGCTAAGGTTAGATGAATCAGTATGTCTGACCAGTTATATAAATGTCGTTGATGGTAAGATATCATACTTACTTAGGGATAAAAATCCACCAACCTTGAGGGAATCCTACAAGGTATCCATTGACATTGAAAGCAATAGGAGAATATCAAGAAAATTGGGGAAATGGGATGATAACAAACTCTGGAAGGAAAAGGGACAAGCTGGTAAACCTGTCAAAGAAACTGATAATGTTGATAAATTATTGAATGCTATAAAACATATCAATGCTAAAATAGATAAAGGTGATAGGGGAGGTAACCGTGAAAACAAATACCCAAACCAAAGATTTGACCAATGACCTAATTTGAGAGATTACCCTTATAAAAAAAATTGGAATAATGGAAAACCCATCCTTGAAGAGACAGATAGTCAAAAGGACAAGGAAACCCCAAACCCTTTGAAAAATGACATTACCAATTATGTAGAAAATACTCCTTGGTGCAATGCATGTAATATGCCAATTTCTCCATATCAATGTGTGGTAGCTCAAGTCTTGTATGAGAAAATGAGTGATAAAGATGAGAAAACTAGTGTAGAGCAACGAGGCCCTGCTGTTAACATGTTCACACTGAGAAAACCTTATCCATGGTTTTTAGGTAACTTCTCATCTCCTCAAGTTGTGAATAAAGGGGAGAGATTCTATGTAGGAGATCAGCCACAATATGTTCCTACTACTTATGATGAAATTGATATCATGTTGTTACCAACTATTAATAGAGTGGGAAATGACAAGTCACACTCTCATTATAGATTTCCTACTGATGAAGAAAAAATATCTTTGACTGCTGCAGCCATAAATCAAGCTAGGGATGCGTACAATTTGAGAAATAGGAGAGTAGAACCTGCTCAAGGTAAACTTGCCCCTGTATACATCAAGAAAGATTCCCCTAAGAATGTTGCACACCCTTGTGTCAAGGAAAGTAGAAATAAGAAGCCTACAAAACAAGAAGGATCTTCTTCTGGCCAAAAGGAAGAAGAAAGAGCAACAAAGGACCTATTGGCCATTGATAAAGCTAAGAAAGGTAACAATGGTGATGTATCCTCTGAGTTACCTATGTTTGACATGAAGAAAGCTTTAACACACATGAAAGTTTCAGTGCCATTAATGGAAATGTTAAAGATAAAGGAACACAAAGAAGCTGCATTGGCATTTCTAAGAGGAATTGATGATATCCCTGCAATGAATCAACAAAAGGTCTCCAAGATCTATAATGATGAATCTCTTTCAGCCAAGGGGAAAGAAAAGAAAATTTCAAATATCTGTACTGGCAATGTAATCACCCAAGAACCACTGAATGTAGACCCATTCTATGTTACCTTGGATGTTAATAATTTTTTGTTAAAAAATTGCATGATAGACTTCGGTGCAACAACAACTGTAATGTCATACCATGTGATGAAAGAACTGGGATTACAAGTCACTACACCTGCTGGATGTTGATTTGAAATGGACAACAGGGAAGTTCCTATCATAGGAACATTAAAAGATATTGAAGTGAAAATTGTTTCTTTCCCTGATGCCACTTATAGGATGGATATATTAGTAGTGGATACTAAACCCCACTATGGATTAATTTTTTCAAGATAGTGGGCAACAACAGTTGGTGGAAGATTGCAGCTGGATTTATCTTATGCAACAATCCCTATAAATGGAAAAGAGGTCAGGTTGTACAGAGAACCTCGTTCATCTACCATGGTGGAGATGGTTGTGCCAGACTAGTTAAATTGTTGTGTAAGTGTTGATATGGATAACTTTGCTGTAAAAAGGATTGAGCCCCAATTGAAAAATATTTACCCCATTTTTAATTGAGTTACTGATGCAACAAGATGGAATTTGGCAAATGTACTTTGATGGAGGATTCTCTAGAGAAGGCTCAGGAGTAGGAGTTTTTTTCATATCCCCTGGAGGTACTACTTTCAAGTATTCTTTTCTCTTAGCCTTTCATTGTACAAACAATACTGTTGAATATGAGGCTCTAATATTGGGAATTAATATTGCTATTAAACATGGTATTAAGTGTCTAAAAATACATGGAGATTCCCAACTAATCATAGCTTAGATAAGAGGAGAATATGCTACCAAATATGAATGGTTAAAATTGTATAAATATGTAGTCTGGGATAGAATAGAGTTTTTTTATGCTTTCAACATCCTTTGGGTAGAAAGGTCTAACGATATAATGGCAGAGTTTCTTGCAAATGTTTCCCTTAAGAATAATGATGTTACTCTTACTGGAATATCTTTGGTAGAAGTAAAAACTAGGCCTACAGTCCCTGACAATGTTCATAATTGGCAAGTATTTGAGGATGATGATGATATCCTAAGGTTTATTCAATGTGTGGATTAGTATGATGGTCAAAAAATTGATTGTGAGTCTCTGGTAGCATTTTTTGATGGTAAAGAGTATATTTTTGATCAGAAGGTCATTCAATTGCCAACTAATCATATTCCTAAAGGGTTAGTTGAATTAGAAGGCCTGTTTAATATAAATGACAATTACATGGCACAAAATTCTAATGCTTCCTTGGAAGATTTGGAAGAGATCAATTTGGGATCTGAAACTTCCCCTCAACTAGTCTACATTGGAAAAAAGTTGGACAAAAATGTCAGACTAATTTTGATCAAGCTGCTAAAAAATTACAAAAATGTTTTTTCCTAGTCTTATGAAGACCTTAAAGCCTATAGAAAAGATCTTTTCCAGCATGACATCCCTCTCAAAGAAGATATAAAACCATTTAGGAAAAAATAGAGGCCAATCAATCCATTGCTAGATACCAAAATGCAGGCATAATTGATGAAGCTGAGAGATGCAGGCATAATCAAGCCTATTATACATTCATCTTGGGTTTCTAGCTTGATCCTGTGTGTGTATATTATGCACCTGATAAGAGAGACACAACACATAAATAAGTCATTGCATTAGTTCAAAAAAAGGTTAGATAAGCATGTAAAACAAACTAATATCGACCTATTTCCTTCTAAATAAGAAGAGTGTGATTTAAATAAGAAGAGTTTGATTAGTAACATAATATCCCTCAGATTATGCTACAATCAGTGACATATATGACTTAGCATGAAGGATTTTAATTTAAAACAAGCTAAATGATGAGAAAAAATGCATTCTAGCTCTAAGAATGGAAATAAGAACAATGTAAAAGCATGGAATATAAAGTGAAATATGAGTCTAAGATTAATCTAACAGCATAACATTACATTTACAATATGAGATGATGGCTTAGTTTCTCTCAAAAATGGCTTCTATTTATAGAAGAGAGAGAGAGAGAGAGAGAGAGAGAGAGAGAGAGAGAGAGAGAGAGAGAGAGCTCATTAATGAGTTGAGGGACTCATTAATGGTGGTGTAAAATCCATTAATGCCTTGGGCATTAATGAGGCATGGAGGAGACATAGGCTTAAGGCATCTTTATTAATGAGGCATTAATGAAAGCCTTAAAGAAGCATGGGGAGTGTGTAAGACTCAACTTGGAAAATTGGTCCCTTAGGAAAGTCATGCTTGAGAAAGTTGACTTTCTCAAGTGGGTTGAGTTGTTAATCATTCCTTAATGGAATGTGACAATATTAGGAGGTGGGTTAGGGTTAGAATTAGGATTAGGATTAGATTAGCAAGGGTGAATGGGTTTAGAAGGGTTAGAACCTAGGGTAGAAGTGGTTGAGATAGGTTAGGTTGGGGTTTAGGAGAATATTAATTAAATGAATTAAACTTATTTAATTCATTCAAAAATAGGAATTTAATTATTAAAACAATTTAATTGCTTTTTAATAATAAGGGGACTATAGCCATTTTAATTAAATTAAATAGGCTAGGGGAATGGGTTATTTTGCAAGTGGGTAATTGATTTAGGGATTTATTTAATTCCTTTATAATTAAATACTATAGCCATGTTTGAATT
>MU228136.1:255515-270988 GCA_018584345.1 Thuja plicata | reverse complement strand
GCCATGTTTGAATTTGGTTTGTTTTAAATGGTTTGAATTGATTTGAATCATATGGCTATAATAGTTAATATAAATTAGTGATAAAAATCACCTAGGACATTAAATTGATTTGAAGAATCATGCCAAGCAGTAACAGGGTCATTTGGACATAATCGTGGGTATGATCACACTTAGGGAAAATAGGGTCCATAGTTGGAACATACCAAATTCAGGTGGTTACATTTTCCCCTCTTTGAATTGATGTGCGAGTAGCACATTGATTCAAAGAAAGTTTTTTGATTTTGACTTCAGAAAGATTGAAACTCCTGTTCTTGGTTGTCGAACAAAATTTTGATGAGATCAGTCTCGTACTTGATCAAACAAAACTAAAATAATTGATTTTGAACTTGGTTGTCATCCAAAGATCAATAAAAGATTTTAAAGATACCAATTTTGAACTTGGTTGTCGTCCAAAGATTGATAATACTGATTTTGGACTTGGTTGTCATCCAAAAATCCAGTATGAAGCTACCAAGAGCTTTTAATAAAAATATTTTAAAATGAGGAAACATAAGATATCTAGCTCATAAGAACCAAAGCTTTTAATCCAACAGTTCTGACTTAGTCAAGAAAACTGTTATGCCCCTAGTTTTTTTGATAACGAAGTCATTTTTAATGTAGTTTAGAGAAAAAAATTATTTGATGATAGTGTGATCATGCCCCCTTGGGAACGAAATCGAAAGAAAAGAATAAAATCCCTTAGTTTGAAAGAATGTATCAATTGCATGAAGCAGTTAGGGCAAGAAAGAACAGAGTAGAAGAAGGGGGAAAAGAAGGTGTGTTTAAAAATAAACACATGATTACCAAGTTAATTATGTGAAAATGTGAGTGATAAGACTGATAAAATGATGTTAGACCAAGATGTATGATAAAATGTGCAGTATTGACTAATGTTTGGAACAAATGGAGCAAATCTGTAATTTTTGAAACTGTCGTAAGAAGGGTACTGGGCTATTGAAAACATCTTATGCACCTTTGATTTGGTTCTCGATTGATCATAAAGAGAACAAAAATGTAGTTGTAGTTGTCTGGGAGGAGTTTCATAACTCCTCAATGTCTCAAAAGACCCATATAAGCCTCCAAAATTACCATTTCACTATTCATTTGCACTTTCAGCCATAGTAATTTAGAGAGCTCTACAGAGAAGATGGTAGTCCCTGTGAGGAAGCACCATTTTGAGATGAGCCCTCGACATCAGTGTCCAGATGACTACCCACCACCGGTAAGTGCTCAATAAACTACCCTGTTAATTTTTTAATTTTCAAATTTATGCATTTTTGTTGTAGTTATAGCCCTTTTAATTTAGAATCCGAGATTCCAGATCGCAACCTGTGAATCCTGTGTCGCATCCAGTTTTTCCCAGATTGCATCCAATTTTTCTAGATTCCTGCATCACATCTGGTATTTCCTGGATCGCATCCAATTCCATTGTTTTTTCCATGTTTAAATAGGAAATCCATCAGTGTGTCACACCCGGGGTGCTTAGGGTCGCACCTCGCATTTAGGATCGCATCCCATATTTCAAGGATCGCATCCTGTAAACGTAATCACATCCTATATTTCCAGGATTGCATTTGGCAAAAAGGATCACATCCTTCTATTTCAAAATCATATTTGGTCAAGAGACTTAGAATTTCAATCATTCTGACTTGTTTGCATCCTACAAACTTGGAATTACTTAGCTGATTAGGAATCTGCCCCTGTGTTGTAGATAGGATACTGATGCATTTTTTTTTTCATCCAAAATAGGCCCAATTTGAGGTAGTCACATTTCATGGCACTTAGCCTGTGTGCGTACTTGCATTGTTGGGATGGTTGTCAGATGATGAGTAGACAACTGTGATCTGATGTGAATTATGTTCCTTGATAGGTTTACCCAAGATCGGGGTAAACCATGGGTTGTTGACTTCTCTTGTCGAGAGATGGCACTCAGAGCACAACACCTTCCATTTATCGACATGAGAGATCACCGTGACTCTAGAGGATGTCTGGAGGATACTGCACATGCTGATGGTAGGACAAGAGGTTTTCTTTGAGTCTAGAGCTGGCATGGCTATTGGTGTTGCACGCAGATTCTTTTAGGATGACACTATTGACCAGAGATATTTGTCATGGGACTACATGGTCGATCATTATGATCAGTTATCTATGTATTTAGCAGGTCTGGTAGGTAGCATCTAGGGGCTAGCATGGATTTATGGTCAGTTGGGTGGGCATGATAGAGAAAATGGTTGTCCACCGCCAACAATTTGCTTAGGGTAGCTATATATTAGCTCACATGTATAGAGAGCTACACAAGATAGTATACCATTATACCCGTAGTATGACTGTGGGTATCCTTATTCTCCAGATCTGGGCCTGGGAGCACATCCCTATTACATGACTGATTATAGATAGATAGAGGGCACCTGAGTAGCCTTATGTATACATGTATGTAGGCCTTCTTCAACAACCTCATTTGGGCAAGATTGAGTACTAGCACTGATTATTTGATGATATGACATAGGTCATTTGGCGACCATATTTAGATTGCAAGGTGTGGACCTCAGATGCCTGATAGGTGCCTTATTTGTGCTAGAGTTGATATCTTATTGGCCAGACCAGATACATTATAGAGCAGTTCATCATTATCGGAGTGCTGAGGCAGTATGGTCGGCAACAGGGCAGGACAAAGGATATTGTAGTATATGCCTGTACCAGAGATGAGACATCTTTATGGGGGGCACAGTTGACATATGAGACTCCACACCAGGAGATCTGGGATATGGTAGTAGTAGAATAGGATCTCCGGCCAGATGTAGAGGATGTAGGTGTGTCAGATGGTTATGTTGTGGAGAGGCTTCAGTACCCCTTTCCCTGTTTCACTGTGCCAGAGGAGTTTATTCCTTGTATAGAGGAGCCACTAGACTATGATCCTGATGATCGACCAGTCAGGGGCAGAGGAGGTAGAGACAGGGCTCCTAGCAGACATGGAGACCATGATGGTGGCAGGGATGGCAGGCATCCTCCTCTTGATGATGGGCATGATGGAGATGATAGGGGTGGTGGTGGCGAGGCTATTGATACAAGGGGAGCTAGTGGAAGTGGAGAGGGTCAGCATACCTGATTCAGATTTGTAGCTCCTTAGAGAGATATCAATCCGCTCCTTACTAGGGACTAGTAGATACAGAGATGGCAAGGGTCACAGGATAGACCTCAGGATAGAGGACAGGACCAGTCTCAGGATCATGATATAGGAAAAGATGGAGATCCACTATTTAGATGTGAGTAGGAGAGAGCAGCTCCGAGCCATGATCACAACTTTGGAGGCCAGAGTCACTACTGCTAATGCTTTACTAGTGGATAGGGATATACAACTAGAGTGGCTAAGAGTAGAGAGAGATGCATAGGCCTAAACAGTGGTCCATTAGGGACAGAGGGATACATACTATTATGCCCTATATCATGCAGTAGTTCTAGAGGGCCAGAGAGCACCTTCATTCTCATGAGTGACTCAACAGTCAGAGGGGGCCATGCCTCCTCCAGTAGCTCCTTTTGTACCACCTCCTCCTCCTCCTCCTGACCAGGGAGAGGGGGTGGGACAGAGTTGGTTTTTGTATCATTTTTATGACATGTATATTTTTGAGATCATATTGGTATATCTGCATCCTGCTAAGATCCCTCTTGTGTATATCTGGATCCTTCTGAGATCTGTTTTTGTAGATGACATTCATACATGTATATCTAATTCATTATGGCTCACT
This sequence comes from Thuja plicata, assembly GCA_018584345.1. Lineage (NCBI taxonomy): Eukaryota > Viridiplantae > Streptophyta > Pinopsida > Cupressales > Cupressaceae > Thuja > Thuja plicata. The sequence goes on along the minus strand of MU228136.1, from coordinate 267,206 downwards.
GATACACTGATACTCTTTATGCATACTAATATATTGATACTCTTTGATCTATACCATGTTTATGATGATATATATCTGATGCAGCTTCTTGATTCTGACATGTTTCATGAGTTCTTTCTACTTTCATATATGTGATAAATGTATCTTGGCACATGTGATGATATCTTGGTCTCTTTTTAGATGATAACATCGTTTTATGATTGGATGTGATGTGTCATTTATTGATATAAATATGTTTTAAATGATACTTTATGTGAAAAATGCAAATGTATGTTTATTTTTCTTTTCTAGTTTATGCCAAATAGATGTATGGATGCACTTTAGGATGAAAAAGTAAAAATGCAATACATGGATGCTTTATTGTTTTTGTATTTTCCTGCTTCATCTTTTCAATGTATGCTATGGATATGCAATGATATTTGATATCAGTAATATGGATGATGTAATTAAATTGATGTTTAGAAGAAGATAGAAATCATTTTTGAGCACAAAATGCCTTATGTTATTTCTTTTATAAATGCACCATGCAATCTCTAAATGCAGCGATATACAGACTCTTAGGACTTGTCACTGATTAGAAAATATTGCAACATTTTTATCATCATTGGGTACATTTTGAAACCACTTGATAGTAAAACCATCACTAATACCCACCGATATTATGATAATATGAATACTATATTTTATTGGAATGTTGGAAATAGACTTAGGCATCAAGACATAGAAGCTAGGATAACAAAATAGTCATCTCCCTTTTAATATACCAGATTCTGATCGAGGCAAGATATTGGACCTGCAATGACCTTGAAAATTCATATCCTTGGGTACATTATGATTCATATACCTTAGTGAGAATCTGGATCAGAAAACAGATAAGGAAATTGTTTCAAACTCACCGTAGTTTACACATAACGAAGATCAAGATATATGTGGCTATCCACCCATAGTAGCAGATCTTACCATAAACATCCAAGTTAGGTAAAATTTATAGGATCATTTGGAACAATCACCATACGCATAAATTCAAGAAAAAATTATTCCCCCTATCCTTGTGACTCTTTATCTTTGTGTAGACATCATTGAGCAACTAAGAAGACATAATAAATTATCAATTGAGAATCAATCAAATAAAATTTATATTTTCTTAGATGCCCCTAGTTGAAAACATCTTCAGGACATTCTAAAGAATCATAATCAAACCAAAAGAAAACTGTGTGTTTAAGTAGTACTTGTTCATTCGTATGTCAAACACAGTAAAAATTCATCAAGAAGAAAATTGTAATACAAGCAATATGGTGTTCCATGTTTATGCATTGATAGTATAATTTGCTCATGTTTGCAATCCAATATAGCCTTGTAGGAACTCTGTTAATGTAAATGTCGTGTCTGGATATGTGATGCTTGAAAAGACACCCTTGTTTTGGAAAGTGACATTGTTTTGCATGTATCAAGAAACATTATGTTCATGAGGCAAACCATCCTAGAGAAACCTAGCAATCGCAACTGACTATGCTAGCAAAGATGCCCCTAGTGCAGAATGACTTATTCCTAAGACATAAAGATAGACAAATCCCAAGCGAGGATAAGATAGCCATTTAGGAAGATGAATTTAGTGTATGAGCATAGGAAAAATTAAGAAGGCCTTGTGTTAGTAGTGCATTGATAGATGGAGCGCAGAACAAAAGTGATGCCTGATTGCCAGGTTTTCACCACTTGGCAAGACCTTTTTCTTCTTTTTCTTTTTTGCTACCGAGATGCCTATTTTACCAGGTTCTCATCAAGGCACTTTTCTCTTTTTCAAATTTTTTGCTATTTTTTCTTTTTTGAATGTTTTTTTAGTATCAAGGCACCTATTTACTAGGTTATCACCAAGGATACCCTTTTTGTAGGATATTTTCTACTATTTTTGGATTTCTTTAGGATCAATTTTTTGAATGTTTTTGGTATTTTGCAAGAACTATTTGTTGTACAGGCTCTGCTAGTCAAACATTAAGTATAGAACTACTTCAAATGTAGAGTGTTGATAGGATCTAGAAGAACATCTCCCTTAGGGTTAGCTAGTTGATAAGGTCCAGTCCTAAAGGTAGCAGTGATAACATAAGGTCCTAGCCAGTTAGGTTCAAACTTTCCTTTCTACTCCCTGTTAGGCTAGTTTTTAGGATTCTCCTTGAGGATGAGATCTCCTACTTCAAATTTGCATGGCTTTACCTTTTTGTTGTAACCTTTGGACATACGTGCTTGATACACTTTAAGGTGATCGAACACTTGTTGTCGGCGCTCATCTAGTAGGTCTAAAGAATTCACCCTATCATTGTGGTACTATTCATCAGTAACAAGACATTGTAAAGATATCCGCAAGGATGGGATTTCAACCTCAATAGGTAGTACTACCTCAGCACCATAGAATAAAGCAAATGGTGTGGCTTTAGTTGGTGTTCTGATGCTTGTTCTGTAGGCCCAAAGTGCTGGATTCAGTTGTAAGTGCCAGTCTCTGCCAGACTTGCTCATAGTTCGGTGTAGAATCTTGAGTATATTTTTTTTCGATGCCTCAGCCTGTCCGTTACCTTGAGGATAATAGATCAAGGAGAAATGTTGAGTAATATGGAACTATTCACAAAGGTCATCAATGTCTTGATTTTTAAATTGGCCCCCATTGTCTGTTACAAAGAGGGTATCCTATATCTACAAATAATGTAGTTCAGAATGAACATAGCTACCTGTTTTCCAGTGGCCTTGATTAGCGGTACAGCTTCACCCACTTTGTGAAATAATCAGTGGCCGTAATGATAAACTTGTGTCCATTTGAAGGGTTGGGATATATTTTTCCAACCAAGTCAAAGGCCCATTTCTGAAATGGTCGCTGTGTTATAAAAGGTATAAGTTCTCTGGCATGAGCATGGATAAGGTTTCCATGTGTCTGGCATTTAAGGAATGCTTTTGAAAATTGAATAGCATCTTTCTCCATGGTATGCTAGTAATAGCCTACTCTAAGAAGTTTCTTGGCTAATGAAAAGTCATTTGAGTGTGATCCACATACGCCTTCGTGGACATCTTTTAATGCTAGATCAAACTCTTTGAGTTCTAAACACCAAAGAAGTGTACCATTGAGACCACGTTGATATAGGTTGTGAGTTATGAGGACGTAACGCGATGCTATCCTAATTAGGGATCTTTTCTCATTTCTAGATAGATGGGTGGGAATGGTTTGGTAAAAAAGGTAAGCAATGATACTGGCATATCGAGATTGATCTGGGGTATTCAAGGTACATATTACCTGGTATTCAGGGGTATCAAAGGTAGGATAGGATATTTCTTCCACCAAGAAGTCATAGCAGAATTGATGCTCCTCCAATTGTAACATGGATGCTAAGGTAGCCATAGCATCCATAGCTCTATTCTCTGATCTTGGTACCTGTTGGAAGGTGATGAAGACAAAGTACTTCTTTAGATCATCAACCAGTTGCTTGTAGGGTATCAACTTTTCATCTTTTTTTTGATACTCCCCATTGACTTGATTGATAATTAGTTAGGAGTCACCATACACGTGTAACTCTATGATCTTCCATTCCATAGCTAGCTTGAGGCCATTGACCAATGCTTCATATTCTGAGATATTGTTGGTGCATGGGAACATCAATTTGTAAGATTTGGGAATCTTGTATCCTTGTGGAGTTATGAAGAGGACCCTTGCTCTAGATCCTTGTTGAGTGAATGAACCATCAAAGTACATCTTCCAGGGATATTCAGTGAGATGCATGATTGTTTCATCAGGAATTTGATTAGTAGAGGTTCATCATCCTGGAGTGGTGAATCAGCTAACTGATCTGCAAGTACCTTTCCTTTGATAGCTCTCTGTTCTATATATTCAATGTCAAACTCACTCAGAATCAGGACCCATTTTGCCAAACATCCTGTTAATGCTGTTCTACTCAAAAGATACTTTAGAGGATCAATCTTCGCAATGAGATTCACTATATGAGAGAGCATGTAGTGTCTTAATTTTTGTGATGCGAAGATGACTGCTAAGCATGCTTTTTCAATAATGCTATAATTGAGCTCATAAGTGACTAGTGTTCTACTAATGTAGTAGATAGCTTGTTCTTTCTTTGTTTCATCTTCTTGCGCCAGTAATACCCCTAGGGATGTAGTTGTAGCTTAAATGTATAGGAGTAAGGGTTTTCCATGAATAGGTGCCATAAGAATAGGTGGAGCAGCCAAGTACCCTTTTAATTCTCATAATTTTGCTTCACAATGTTCATCCCATTTGAATGTAACCCCTTTATGTAGTAGCTTAGTAAAGGGTTGTGCCCTATCTACAATTTGGGACATGAATTTCCTGATAGAATGGAGTCTCCCTTGTAGTGTCCTCATTTCTCTGATGTTACGTGGAGGAGCCATCTCTAGAATAGCTTTTACCTTTGCAGGATCTACCTCGATTCCCTTTGTGGATACTATGAATCCTAGGAGTTTTCCTGATTGGACCCCAAAGGAACATTTCTTCAGTTTGAGCCTGAGTTGGAATTGTTCCATTCGATCCAATATCTTTCTTAGGTCAGCAATGTGAGTACCTCTTTCTTTGGATTTAGCCAATGTGTCATCAACATAGTCCTCTATGTTCTTGTGCATCATGTCATGGAATATTGTTGTCATGGCTCTTTGATATGTTGCACTAGCATTCTTTAACCCGAAAGGCATGACATTCCAGCAAAAGGTGCCCCATGCGCATGTGAATGCAGTTTTCTCTTGATCCTCTGGGGTGATCTTGATTTTATTATAGCCTGAGAATCCATCCATTAATGAATACATCTGAAAGCTTGCTATAAGATCTATGATCATGTCAATATTTGGTAGAGGGAAGTCATCCTTCAGACATGCTTTGTTTAGGTCTCTGAAGTCTATATAGATCTTGATAGATTTATCAGATTTAGAAATGAGGACCACATTGGAGATCCACCCTACATAGGCAATGACTCAAATAAATCTATCTTTCAACGACTTTTCTAGCTCCGCTTTTACCAATAATGCAACATGAGGATGCATCTTTCTAAGTTTTTGTTTCACAGGCTTGATCCTAGTAGCTATAGATAAATGGTGCATGATAAGATTAGGATCTAGCCCTGGTATATCAATGTAAGACCATGCAAAGTTAATCTTCTTCTCTTTCAGGAACTCTGTGAACTGTACCTTCTCTTCTTCTGATAAGGATTGTGCTAGATGAACTATTTGAGGATTTCAATAGTGCCTAAGTTTACTGTCTGTGTTGGTTCAATAAATATTGAAGATCTTTCCTGAAAGTGTTTTGGGAGAATATCAAGAGTCTCATCCTTTGGTGCCTCGGGGAGGTTTTCACCATTGGATACATCTTTTTTCTTTACTATTTTGGGATCTGATACTACCACAGAGTAGTATTCACCATCAGTTTGATTTTTCTTTTTATTTTTCAGTTTGTGACTAAGAAGCTTGATATCCTCCGGTGACATGTTCTCACTCCTTGCATTGGTGGAAGAAGGGTACGGTTCATAAGCATTGAGATAATAAGCTAAGGAATGGTCATTAGAAAAGTCAAGGATAGGAGTAGGATCTATTTCAGCCCAATCAATTAGGTCTGTATGTACCAATGTTAGGGAGTCAGATTCTAGGAAGGACAACATCATGTTAGCATCAAGACCATTAACCGACATGATATGGTCTGTTAAGTTAATTTCTTCAATATTTAGATCAATAAGAGTGAGATCATCATTAAAAGGGTCATTGTTAGTCATATGCGGATTGAACTCTAGTGACTTGTCAGTAGAAATCTCATCATCATCTCTCTGTAAAAGGAGGCTTCTTGCTTGTAGCCTATGAAATTATTCTAGACTTATGTATTCACTAGTGTCTCCATTAATGATTGGGGGAATGAATTCTTCTTTTGTTTCAGGAGGATCAGTATCATTGAGAGGAGTGTTAGATCGTTTACTAGGAGCTAAGGGAGTTGAAAACATGTGAATTGTATCTATTCCAATATCTTTAGAGGTGATAGATAGTTGATCCCATTCATAGTCATGAGAGTCTGTGACATCATCATTAGATCTATTTAAGTATTCTGCAATGGTTATTTGATGCACTTGATCAGCTATTGTAGATCAAAGTGGGGTAGATCGAGGACATGTGAAATTGTGACCAATTGCCCCCAGTTAGGATGTAAATTCTATGGCCGGGGTACTTCTTGAGTGATTTTTTCTATGGTGTCTCCTACCTCTTGAATGGGAGGTTGTGCTAGCAATGGAGTGTGAAGATCCTGTGGTACCTCAAAGCTGGGTACATAGCGTTCTCCTTGATACTCAGGATTATCTATACCAATATGTAATAATCTTTCATAAGGCCATTTTTCTAGTACTATCTCATCTGTCTTATCGCTCCCTATCTCAGAAGGTGGACTCTTTTTGGAAGCAGGTTTATCAATTTTAGTATTAAAACCTAGTCCTGTTTTATCTCTAGTGTTGCGGAACTCCATGGGTATAGGTTCAAAAAGCCCTCATCTTGTGTCATTTAGAGGTCCCTTTCCCTTGTAACCCATTTGTGTGAGGAAATCATATCCCTTTCCATACTATTCTGGGGATATCTTTACATGTTTGACCTCATATTCCACTGGTTCGCCTTTGTAAAGCCAATCCAAGACCGCCTATTCTTCTGTATTATCTGAAGAAGATGTGGATGTCTTTATCATGCCAATTGCTTTGTGTACTTCTGGCTCTTTGAATGCTAGAGGTGTGAATGTTGATGAAGGTTTTCCATAGGATCTTGGTGACGCTAGAAGTTCTGTCAGTGAGGGAGTTAGGTCCAGCTTGTACTCTCCCATACCTGTTTCTTCAAGTTTCAAGGTTTTTCTAAAACTCTTCATAACCATTTCCTTAGTAGTTTTAGGAGCATCTGCATCCATAGCCTCTTTTTTGTGTGGGATCATGCTACCTGCTTTGATATTGTTTCAAGTGTAGTTAGCATCTATAGGAATCGTCACTCCTACCCCATTATGTGGAAATTTTTTGTATTGGTGATAAGTGGACGGTACAGCTTGCATTTTGTGAATCCATGGTCTCCCTAGTAGGATATTGTAGGCCAATGGTAAATCTATAACTTGACATATGAAATTCCTCTCAATTGGTCTGACTCTGATAGGTAGAACAATAAGACCCCTGGAGGATCTTTCTTCCTCATCATAAGCTTTGATGGTTATCTTGTTTCTAGAGTCAATTGTTTGTTCTGAGAGACCTAGCCTCCTGATTAGATCCAGTGTATAGATATTCAACCCTGTGCCTCCATCTATCAACATGCATCTAACATGGGATTTATGAATAAGGACTTTGATATGGAGGGGTTGATTGTGTGGATGGGTCAATGACTTTTCATCCTCTTCAGAAAAGGAGAGGTAGTGTAGCATTGAGATGTGATTGACCATCACTTGAAACTTGTCTATATCAATATATTTTGGAACATTAGCAGTGTGTAGAGATTTTTCTAGGATTTCCCTATCTACCGTGGATAGTTTGAGCAACTCAAAAATATAAATTTTGGCAGAGGTTCATTGCAATTGGTCTACCAAGTCATATTTTTCTCTAGGGATAGTGACCATGTGTTTTGCTACTGGTTTAGGAATAGTGACAATAGGAACCTTGGATGTTGACGTTGATGTCAGTTTTGGAGGTCCTTTGATTGTAACTTGTGCTTGGCTCCATGTTACAACATTTGAGTGGGATGAAACACCTTTAATTGTGACCACATTGATGGATTTAGTTTTAATGTCGAGCATATTAATCATATTGTCATTTTTGGAATAGGTGTAGTTTACCTCATTACCCTTCCCTTTAGATGTTTCTCCTTGATTGTAATTAGGAAAGGGTTTTTTGAACTTTGTATGATCCTCATTGGTAGTATGTTCGTCTACTTTGATCCTACCTCCTTCGATGAGGTCTTGGATGACATGCTTAAGTTTGAGACATTTATTAGTCTTGTGTCCCTTGTTTTTGTGGAAGACACAATAGGAATTATTATCCCACCACCTGGGTTTGACCATTGGTTCCCATGGTTTAGAATCAGGAATCGTAAGAACTTTGTTATCCAACAGTGTTTTCAAAATAGTCTCAAGAGGTTCCCCCAAAGGATTGAATGTTCTTTGGGGTTTTGAAGTCCATTTTCATTCCATGCTGTTATCTTTGTTTGCTTTGGAGATGGGAGGTGTTACCTTAGCAGCTTTGCTTTCTTGCATGCCATTAGTTAGGTTGAATGCCTTGGGTTTAGGATTAATGTTAGAGGCATCAACCACTCCATCATTAACAACATTCTTGTTTTTCTTCCACCATCTAGGCTTGTAGTTGGAGTTGTTGCTTTTGTTTTCATTTTGAAGGGTAATCTCCCCTCTTTTAACCATGACTTCCTCAATACAGAGGACATTTTTAATCATCCTATCGAAGCTAGGAGAGTCTTGCATTTGTAGAGCATAGTTTAATTCAGGCACTAGATTGTTAACGAAGATTTCCATCTTCTCCATTTCGGGAATGATCCTTGAATATCATGCAAAAATCTTCCTCCATCTTTGTAGGAAGTGTGTGAACAATTCTCCAGTTCATTTTTTGGTGTTACATAGGTCCATCATAGTTACATCATGTTGGATGTTGTAGGAGTAATGTTGAATGAACCATTGGATCAAATCCTCAAATGTCTTGACCTTAGGGTTTAATTTTGAGAACCAATCCATGGCATCACCTCCTAGACTTCCCAGAAATAGTCACATGAGGTATGTGGGTTCGTGCATGTATTCTATGCTTAGAGCACAAAATTCCCTTACATGGTCATGTGAATCAGTTTCTCTTGTGTACTTGTCATACTTTGGCCTTGCCACGTTGGGAGGAAACAGGACCATAGTGATACTCTTGTCAAAAGGAAATGGACAAATGGTGTCCAAAGAGTATTTTTTTTTGGGTTTCTCCTTCTCTTGTTTGAGGTTCGTGAGCTCTGTTTGCATCAGATTGAGTTGTTTGGTGAGAATAGATATTGGGTTTGGTACCTCCTTTTCCTTGAGTTTTTCCACATCATAATCTTTGGGTAGTTTGACACCTCTGGATGCTAGATGGAGGAAGTATTTTTATTTATTGTCACTAATTATCTATTCCAATAGCTTGTGGATCTGTTTACTTTGTTTGATTTTTTCATATTCATCTTTGGGGATCTCCTCTTCACTGTTTGATCAAAATGGATTACGTTCAAACTTGGGTCTTTCTTCCTCCTCCGTGCCTTTAGATTTTTCGTGTTGGCCATCATTATAATCCTCAAAAGCCTTACTCCATTCATGAGTGTTGCTATCCATTTGAAGGGAATCTAGATCAAGAAGGGAACTGCGAGAAGTTTCTCCTTGAAAGTGTGGTGTTTTAGGAGGCACTTTCGATCCTTTAGTTGTGTACTGGTTGCATCTTGTGTTAACCATGAAGTTTGTTTCTCAACTTTGTCAACATTTCCCAATAGTGCGAGTAAGAGTTTTAGATTGTTCAAGTGGGCATGTCTAGGTAAAAGTACCTATTTGTTGTTGGTGGATGCAAATTATTCCAGCGTCAGAGGGTTAGAATTCCCTGATAGTGAGCTGGGAATCAAGTTGTTGATAGAAAATGGGCAGACCACACGTATTGAACTGATCATGAAAGACTAACTAAGCATGTAAGGTGAACATTTTGAAAGTGTTTTGAAATTACAAAAGGGAGGCCAGAAGAGACAATAGGAACCAGCTAAAGAGAAAAAAGGGTATCCTAATCAACTAAGACTTTCTAAGAAAAACTCCTACAAGCACCTACTATCCTGAATGTGAGCTCCCAGATGCGAGGCTTTGATGGTACCAGATATGATCCTAGAATTTGGATGCAATTTCTTGCTGACTAAATATGATCCATAATACCAAATCTGATCCTAAACATTGAATGTGACTTGGGAAATACAGGATGCAATCTTATGATGTCTTGGTCAATTTTGGTCAGTTCTGAAAATTTTATTTTTGAAGTGCGTAAAGTTGCTTGTTTCTGGATTGTGTTAAGAGGTGTCATAAGGTGTGAAAAACACTTGCACTCTAGGGTTTGAAATTTATTGATTGTTTTGAGGAACTTATCTTTTTAATGATCTTTTGAACATGTCAAATAGTTTTGCATTGTTAGGTGGGTGAAACAAACACTCATATTTTCCTATTCTCTAGATGGAGCATGAAAATCCTTTCTCATTGACTCAGGTACACACTCAAATACTAATTAGAATGCAACCATCACCAAACACGCAATGACTCCAGTCATGATGCTGTATTAGCCGACTCCAAACACAAGTGAGGGCACAATATGATGAGTGTCTTGGGAAAATTAGTTTTTGCCTTGCACAAATATTATCACCCTTTCGGGGGTGAATCAAAAATTCTTTCCGTTGAAGTTGTTGTAGATTACAAGGCTCATTAATGAGTTGAGGGACTCATAAATGGTGGTGTAAAAGCAATTAATGCCTTGGGCATTAATGAGGAATGGAGGAGACATAGGCTTAAGGCATCTTTATTAATGAGGCATTAATGAAATCCTTAAAGAAGCATGGGGAGTGTGTAAGACTCAACTTGGCAAATTGGTCCCTTAGGAAAGTCATGCTTGACAAAGTTGACTTTCTCAAGTGGGTTGAGTTGTTAATCATTCCTTAATGGAATGTAACAATATTAGGAGGTGGGTTAGGGTTAGAATTAGGATTAGGATTATATTAGCAAGGGTGAATGGGTTGAGAAGGGTTGGCGTAAAACCTCTCCTCACTTGGGTCGTTCCTAGGAGATTTTTTCCTCAACTGGCAGGCCCTCTACTATTTTAATATATGTAACCAGGATTGGCGAGCTTTGGATGTCTAGATTTTTGATTCTTCTTCTTCTGAAGAGTGTACTCTCCTAATCTAAGTCATTTTCTCCCAAAACACTTAAAGCAAAGTTCATTCCTTCAAGCTATGTTGAGCTCAATTTAGTTGTTCCTATTTTAAAGAAAACAGGATTTGCTTGAAAAGGAAAGTTGCCTTGTTCAATTAGCCACAAAATTTAGTGAGTTTCTTGTTCAATTACTAATCCAAAAAGAATTAAATGATTGAACTTGTTCTTTGATCCCACATATTTAGTGCTTTGTGTTGTTCATTTACTATTTCCAAATTGAATTAGATGATGTGTTTTCTTTTTCATTTACCCCAAATTCCATTCAATCCATAAACTGATGTATGAGTTTCTGATTTTCCTTAAAAGGAAAAGAGCATAATCCTCTAGTTAGTTTAGTGATAAATTGGAATATGTACTTTAAGTTTGAAAGAAAGTAAATAGAGGTCAAGATGGGGGGTTGGAAACTTGTAAAATTGAGTTAGTATGCATTTAGTTCAACTCCCACGAAAATCTCCAAAAACAACCTACAAACACTTGTTAAGTTGCAAAATACCAAAAGCACAACTTGTCAAAATGTTAGGATTAGGCAAATGAAATGCACAAGCTTTCTAACCAAATGCGAGCCTAAAAGTTTACTGAATGTGATGTAGCATGCTATATGTGAGCTTCCTTACCAGATACGATCCCATGCTTACCAGATGCGATCCTAAACTAAAAATGACCCAGGAAATCCTAGATGCGAGCCTCATTTTCTGCGGTGCGAGGGCGTATCTCGGATGCAATCATGG
>MU228136.1:235865-247900 GCA_018584345.1 Thuja plicata | reverse complement strand
CATGCCAAGTTCCATTAAATACATCAAAACCAATTACCCAAGACCCAAGTAGGTTTATCCAACTCTACCAAACCCCTCACACATGAAAATAAGTCCACATAACTCCATCAAATCTCCCAAACATGCAAGATATCCAACTACCCTGGGATGCTCTTGCATCAGTTTATTCCAGTCACTTAAGTTATCTTAAGTCATGTGTTTATCTTTAAAAGGGTCATGTTTTAAAGTTGTGTTAGCATAACCACTTTAATATTTCCTATGTCATGCCACTGATAAAATCCTTTTATTTTAATGTTTCATGTGGTGAAAAAATGTCTTTTGATCCAATAGCCCGCTTAATCACTAATGTCCAGAGATGCGAAAGATCTAAATTATAATTCATTAAACTGTGAGGAGATGTGTCCTGGCGGGCCCAATAATTTTGGAAGCTGTTTAAAGAAACATGCAAGTTGGACTTGATCCAATGGTCTTCTTAATGGCTTACTAGTGAAGATTCTCAAGATGTATACCCTAAGTGATTAAGTCATGATGCCACATGTCCTGTGGGTCCGGCTGGATGTCGAAGGTGAGATGTTAAGTGATGGGAAAGTTGCGGTTGATCTAAAGGTTAACTTAATGAATTAAAGGTGAAAGTGCTCAACATCTACTCTCTAAGGGATTAAGTGGTGGTGACATGTGGAGGTGGCGGAACCAGTATAAATGCAACAAAATAGTGCGTACTTTCTAAAAAATTGGATGGCTCACTTTATGGCTTAATATCAAACATGTGCAATATCTACTCCCAAAGTCATTAAGCCATGCTGCCACGCGTCCAGTTCATGATGTGTAATCCACTAATAGAAAGGTGACCATAGATTAAAAGATGAGTAAGTTATGTTTGATCTGACCGTCAAATTAATCACTTAGGCAGAAAATTTCTTGACATCTACTCCATAAGTGATTAAGTCTGAATGACGCGTGGCAAAGTTGATGGGTCCCAGTGTAGCGCTCAACAAAGTTAAAAGGATGCAACTTATAGAATATCAGACGGCTTGCTTAATCACTTGATACCAAAATTGAATGAGATCTACTCCCTAAGTCATTAAGCAGTGATGACACGTGTCCTGGATGATCAGTGTATTTTTAAAACTCATAAGATCCACATGATGAAACAAAATTCTGAAAGATCGACGACCCAATTTCAAATTTGTAAAAATAATCTCAGAAAGCTATTATAGCCATGAATTTCAAATTAGGTGAATTAATTGCACAGCATGTGGCTACTTCAGTAAAATTCAATGTGATAGACTGATGTGATGGAAGCATATAATTCAGTGTTCGAAATCTCAAAACTGCCATCATTGTCAAAGTGATTGAAGTAAATATCAAAGTTGCAAAATTCTCGTGCTCTATGTTGCCAAAGTTACAAAATGGGTAAGTCTCTTGATTAAATAAATAAATTTCATGCTTATAGTAGAATTATGAATTCTTAAGGATAAACATAAGTATTTCCATAAGTTTGACACCATTACTGTTAAAATCCTGAGCTAAAAGATGGCCCTTACGATTGAATTCTTGGGTAAAACAGAGTATAAGGATAGGAATGTGCAGGACAATTTGTTCCAACAATTAAAATGATCCTCAAATGAATCCACTCAGATTAAAATAGCCATTCCTGTGAATCCTCATTTCAAAGTGGGGGAAGGCCTATACGATATAGGGAGATGGGTCAGGGATGCCAACGTTGGTGTAAATGGTCTCACTTTATTCAGAACTTCTTATGGCCAAAGAAAATCCCCTACCCCTGATTGTAACATATGGAGTCTTGATGTAGGGAAATTAATTTTTCCTGGTGTATTTATGGACATGGATTTGTTGATTATAGTAGCAAAGGTTTATGATCGTGTGTCTTGGGTCCTTAGGGACACAAATGGGAACATACTGCTACATGTCAATGTAGATGAAGTCAAAAAGGTTTTCAAGCTGACTGATCTCACAGTTCAAATGGATGATATAGACTTTGATTTCTTAAAAGAAGTGTATAAAAACCAGAAGGATCACTACAAGGGTGAAGCCCTGAAAGGATATTTTAACAAGATAGGGGATTTGTGAATAGTTGGCTCTAGAACACCTGAACCCTTCAAACTAGATTATTTTAATGGTAAAGATAGAAAGATGTATAGTTCCTTGTGCCATGTATTAGGAGAAGATGAAGAGATGATAATGCTTGTTCATATGATGCTCATGATGGTTCAAATCCTGCATCTGCATATGTCTTTAGTTTTTGATTATCCAAATTATATTTCTAATCTGATGCATAAGGGTTTGGTAAGAATAAAGGAGAACAAAATAGCTAAACCAATGGGATGGTACTCCATAATGATGCACATACTATTATTCAACAATGCTGATTATTTCGAGGAATAAATGAACCTCACAAAGTTTAATGATGATGAGGATATGCCAGTTCAATTGTGGAGCATTGACTTGTCTTGGGATAGGAAAGAAGCAAGCTACATAAACTTTGATAGATCTTTTGCATCTAGGCTTGAAGCACTATTATGCATAGATAAACCGAGGATTAGTAAAGATGTGTTAAGACTTTTGAGACCCATGGAATATGCTCTAGAATTAAATATTACCCATAATTGGGGTGATCTCATCTTATACCCTATCTCAATAGTTATTAGAATATATGGTTTTAGAAAAACCCCAAATGTCCTACCTTACAAAGTCACAAAAAAAATTGGCTTGGCAGAGGTTCTCAGGAAGCTAGGTGGGTTACAAGAGGAAGCCCTAATTGGTAAAATGAAATGCTCTATTTTCTAAAATCTCACAAGGGCTCACCATTTCATCATCACCAAGGTAGGGTGGACCCAATTTGATAAATATTTTGAACCATACTAGTTGGCAACATTAGTAGCTAGATGCACATATAATGAATGATTCATCTTGGACATGTTCAGAGTAAGGACAAAATTCTTGGCTCTGAATCATGAATTTAACTTCCCTGAAGATATTATCAGAAATGAGATTGATTTAGTAGAGAAGGAGATTAAAAAGCAAAAGTGGCTAGTCTATAGAAAAAATTGGATTTTATTCATCAGTTTGATAGGTCATATGATCCTTTGGAGACATTCACTCACTGGGGAAAGAAAATACAGTCTCTAATGACTATGTTTGAAGATTTCATATAAAACCTAGAAGAGAAGAAGAAGAAAATAATGGATGAAGATCCAAAGAAAGCAAAGGCCATTCTAAATAAAAGTACACAGGGAAGAGTTATTCCACCTGGTAATTATGTGGTATACCAAAGAAGAGGATACAACACTATATTGCCTAGGATTGAGAAAATAGTTGATCAAAAAGGAAAGAGACCATTGGATGCCAGTACCCAATCAATGCCATCCCCTAAAAGGTAGAAGATAGAAGGAAAAGAATAAATGTAGAGTGAATTATACTCCCCTTCTCAGTCTCCCCTGCACATGGATGAAAAAAGTGTGGCAGAATAATTAGTGAAAATGGGAGATACAGGGCATGTCTTTATCACAACCCAAGAGTTGCAAGGAGTACCTAAGGCTCCTAAAAAACCAAAATTGGATTTGATTGTGGCTGAGTTTGCAGGAAAAGAATTGGATCCTATCACCAAGCAAGCCAGTGATGAATTCCAGGCTGATGAAAATTTGTAAAAACTAGGGCTTTTGTTCAATTTGTGTGGAGAATTCATATTAATGAATTCAAGGAAGCATGTAAAAAGATGCAGGATGTTCATCCAGATAAGAGTAGAGATGAAATTGAGACATAAATAAAATAGAATACAATGGCCAAGTTTGGAAAGATTACTCCTGATGAGGGTAGAGCACTGATGCAAAAGGAAGGGTTCATTATTTTAACTTAGTGGGATCTTGGTGATGCAATCCTTTTTGATGCAATAAGAAAACAAGCTAAGAGAAGGTAAGCTAGAGAGGCATAAATGGGTGTCAAATTCAGTGAAGATCATGCAACACTTGTAATGTGGTCCATAGAAAACAAAGCAAGTAAAAGAGCTATCAAAGAGGATCACTCCAAACATTCAGGTAATCTCTTAGTAAGGAGAGTTACAGAAACATGGGCTATGGAAGTACCAAATATGACTTTGGAAACTACCAAGTTTTTAGTCAATGCAGCCAAGAAACTAGAAGATGAGCTCAGTGATTTGAATGAAAGGTTTGAAATAGTTTTGGGGTCTTAAAATGAGGAAAAGGTGAAATCTTTAGAAAAGGATAAAAGAATTTCTTTCTTGGAAGGAAAACAATCTGGTCAATTCATTCCCCAAAGGATGTTAACCCAGGACTCATATCAACCTTCCTCATCTAGCCCATTTGTGACTTACCCCCCATCCCCTGCACTAGTAAGCCCAACTACCCAAGCGATCATTGATTCTACGAAAGCAAAGTTAGAGGCTGAAAAGAATAGGTTAGTCACTGAAAGATAAAGGTTGGAAGAAGAAGACAAAAAGGATCTTGAGGAATCCCCTACATATAAAGAAGCTGAAGAATTGGTGAAGCAGAGGCATTCTGATAAGATATACTTTAACCTCAAGAAGTGTGCTGGTGAAGTCAATCTCGCTAATCTCTATTTGATGGGAAAGAAGATTGTCAACATAATAAACAAGCATGATGAAGGTAAAGAGCATTGGGGCTTGATAATTGATAGCTAGAAAGGGAATAAATCCCATCTAAAGTAATTATATTCCACCTCAAAGGAGAAGAATAATATTGATATAATCTTGACAAGGACTTACATATGCGGCCTTAAACTGATGGCTGACCTAGACATCAAGAAAAATGTGGTCATAAAAAAGATAGAGACCTTGACAAGAGAATTTTCTAGAGATAGGTATGATATGTTTCCTAACATGTTCAAAAGGGATGGAGAGATAAAAAATGAAGCCCTGTGGCTAAGGCAGTTGAATGAAACATTAACCAATAGGACAAACAACATTATCTTATTGGAAAACACAGGTTGGTTTGTATTAACCATTAACATTCTCAACAAGGCCAGGGCATTTTTTGAATCTTGGGAATTAGAGATTGAGAAGGCCAGTATTGATTGGGAGGAGTTCAACAGCCAAAAATATGAGTTTCTCAACTTTAGTTGGCTAAATGATGAGGTGTTTACCACCTGGGTAAGAAAATATAGTACAGTTACTCCAGTAACATAAAGTAGTAATGTAGGAGTGACAGCGAGCACCATCGATGCTTAGCAATTTTAATAAAGGAAAGTACAGGATTCTGCATCAATGAAGACAACAATATCTAGATGATGAAGACCTAACAACTTCAAAGCAGTTGCAAACATTCAGGCGGTCATCATACAAAATACTATGTAACTTGTAACAAAGAATGGTTATTCTCTCCACCTGATATTTTGTCCTATACATTAGTCATCCAAAGCTTGTTGCATCCTTATTTTCTAAAAGGATTCCAATATGACTAAGGCTATCTATAAATAGAAAGTTGTATTATATTGTAAAGGATGGTAAAATCAAAATCTACAAGGCAGACTTTTGAATGGTGTCTAGTTTTTTCAAGTTTACAGTCAGTCTGAATGTATTGAAATCAAAAGGTTATTAATAAAAATACGATGGAATTTATAGTCTCAAATTGTTGATGTCTTCTTGCATTTTATTCAGATTTTGTATGTTTAATGTGTAAGGCATGTTAAATGTATCAGTTTCAAGGTAACCATGTTGTTATTAGTAAGTTTCTATCAAGGATGATTTAAATCTTACAAATAGTTCTAGGGGGTTAGGGTTTGTGCAATAATTTGATATAGGGATATGAGAGTGAGAGGATATTTTGTAAGGCATATTATTGGAGATCTTTTTGTGTTTGATTAATTATCTTTGATGAATGTATGTTTTCATTGTGACTCTATGGCCCAGAGTTGGGCACTGGTCAAGTTCTGAATAGTAGTATTATCATCAATCAATCAAGTATTGAAAATATTTAATTTTTGTTGTCAAGATATGTGGATGTTTAGCTAATTGTATTGAGAAGTACAATTCATTTTGATGATTCCTTAGAGTGAGAATCAATAGGTTAACCTTCCTAGTTCTAAGAACTTAGAAAGAAGAAGGATCATGAATCCTTGATCCACTGTTAGATTCCAAGTCACTGAATCTGAAGATAGGTACACCTACTTGAGTTTGTGAAGCTCAAAGTGAAGAAGGATTATATCCTTGTTAATTAGCCTTGTTCATGTATGAATCTGAATTGGGAATTGAGGGTCAAGCATTTATTGCTATTTTAATTGATTCTACAAGAAAAAGTGCTAACAGGATAGATAACAAGAAAATAAGAGCTCGTAACTAAATAAGGTGCTAGATAGATTTTATCTCTATTATTCAAGTGAAAATTCAAAATAGATATTATGAAATTTAATTTTGCGTAATTTAAAAAATGTTTTGTTTGAAAAATAAGGAAAACTGACATGATTTATTTTAAATATCAACACTAGAATATTTGGTGATAATTTGGTAATTAGAACACCTTTTATTCTTTATTTACATTCTCCTTATTTTGACACTTCTTTTTTCCTTCCTTAGTCTTGATTCCTTTAATCTTTAAATGGTGACATCTTTTCTACATATTTTAGCCTTTTTGAAAATATTTTATGGCTTCTTTATTCATATGGACAATTTTATATGAAAATGATAGCCAAAATTTGATATTTTCCACTTAAAAATATATAATATTATTCTTTTCTAGTTTATCCCCATATGTTCTTCAAAATTCCCCTTCTCAAGCAACAACTAGGTGTTGGAATAGTCCCAAGGATAACTGAGAGGGGGGGGTGAATCAATTGTCAGTCAATTTAATTCTTTTCTCTTTCTTTAATGTATTTTGATATAAAGTAAATGCACATTCAAATAACACAATAGAATACTCAACAATTTGATTACAGGGAAACCAAATAGGCAAAAACCTCGGTGGGAATTAGCACCCACAAATAATTGCACTAGTTTATAATGATCCCTATTAGAATATCTTACAATGAAAGAAGTACAGAGACACGGTTAAAGGTTAGACCCTGTTAGGAGTCTTTTAAAGATAACCTTGTTAAGGGTGAGGACTCACTATCCAATAGCTCACTGCTAAGATGGTGAAGGCTACAACCTTCAGTATAAAAGATATACACTATATCTATTAAATGAACTGTTTGATTAGACCTGTTGTCTTGATTAGTTCCAATGAATTGCAATCAACTTTTGTTTCTTCACATAGGTCTTCAACTTATTCTCTCTGACTTTCTTCTCTTCTTTATCTTTTCTTCTTCACAATATTTTCAACACTTAGTGAACATATCTGAACTATTATATGTATCTTCACCAAGGATAAGCTCACGACGGTGTCTAGAAACACTTCATCAACTTCCTTGTCAGCTAAACCAAGCATGCAATAAATGTTAGAATAATCCCACATGATATCTGAGAGGGGGGGGGGAAATCAGTTATCAGTAACTTTAGTTCTTTTACTTCCTTAACTTCATAATACAACAAAGAAAATGCTTAATCAGATAACATAGTACACAACACACAATTTGATTACAGGGAAACCAAATGGTAAAAACCCCAGTGGGAATTAGCACCCACAATGAACTATACTTGTTTATAGTAATCCTTGTTAGAAGATATTTCAACCCTATTAGGAGTTGTACATTAAAATTCAATAAGTATAGTGACTTGGTTAAGGGTTAAAACCTATTAGGAGTCTTTTACAAATAACCATGTTAGGGATGGTGGACTCACTATCCAAAAGCTCACTGCTTGATGGTGAAGGCTAAAACCTTCTATATAATAGACATGCACTATATCTGATGATGAACTGTAGAGTAGACCTGCTATCTTGATCAGTTCCAGTGTATTACAATATTTCACTTCTTCTTCACATAGACTCTTGATGAATGAACCACATCTTATCTTCTGCTCTGTACATCTTCTCTCTCTTTTCGTATCATTCACACTTAGCATTCACAAATGAACTACTATAAGTATCTTCTCCAAATTATAAGGTCATGTCAGCTCTTAGAAACACTTCAACAACATCTTAGTCAGCTTAACTAAGCACACAAACAATATTAAGTCCACGCAAGTCAAACTGTACAGACGCAATGCTTCATTGAGTCGGCTCCACCAAATCAACTCAAACAACATGATCTTGATGTAATATGATAGGTGCATTTAACCAAAGATAGTTAACTCATAAATAACCATGGATATACACATACATATCCTGAAGATAGGCGCAACTCAAGAAACACATTATATACAATTACGCAAGTCTTCATATCATCATTCTGATAAGTACATACAGAATTACTACTATGTATTATATGTTGTCATCAATGAAAAACATACAATCTATCAACTACTCAAAATCAAATCTCCAACAATCTCCACCTTTGACATTGATGGCAACATATGATATCAAAACATCCTTTGTTCATGGTGTTCTCTTTCTTTTACAATCTTCTCAATATCCTCATCAAAGATTTCTCTAAACTGCCGCAGTTCCTCTGACTATGTTATTGTTCCATGTATATACTCCCCCAGATTATAATATCCCCCTTAGTACATACTCTCCCTTACTATATACTCTCCCTTTGACATCAATGGCAAAGGGTGCCATAAATCATTAAGCACAGGTACTACTCTAGAAGTAGAGTAGTCAACCATTCATCAGTCACTTAATGACTGATGTTCTTGCTGCTTCTTCTAAATAGACTTAGGAGAGGGAATGACTCCGAACTTCTCCCTGAGGTACTCAAAAGTATCCTTAGATAAGGGATTTGTGAAAATATCTGCCAACTATTCTTTGGTGCTCACATAGTCCAATTTAACTTCTTTGTCTGCAACCTTTTCTCTTAAAAAATGGTACTTGATCTCTATGTGTTTTTTCTTTGCGTGCATCACAAGGTTCTTAGACATGTTGATAGTGGTAGTATTATCACAGTGAATAAAAATAGGATAATCAACCTGAATACCAAAGTCTTTAACCATTTGCTTGATCCAAACCATGGTTGAGCAATTCAGTGCTGCTGCAACATATTCAACTTCTGCTGTTGACTGAGAAATACAGTTCTACTTCTTTCTTATCCAAGAAGCCAACCTGTTTCCAAGAAATACTACTCCTCCTTAAGTTCTCTTCCTATCATCAATACAACCTGCCCAATCTGCATTAGTATACACATGAAGTTGTACATTCTCTTATTTAGGATACCATAAACCATAGTCTATATTTCCCTTGAGATATCTAAATATCCTCTTGATTATCATTAGGTGATTTTGCTTGGGTTCAGCTGCAAATCTTCCAACAATGCCAACTGCATTAGATATGTCAAGTCTAGATTGAGTTAGATAAATGAGTTTACCAATCACAGATTTGTACAATGTCTTATCAACTGCTGTGGAATTATCATCTTTTGAAAGCTTGCTTCCTGTTATCATGGGAGTGCATACTGGCTTACAATCATCCATCTGAAAATTCTTTAGTATTTCCTTCACATATTTAGACTGATTAATGAATATACCTTTATCTGTTTGCTTTACATTCAGTGCCAAAAAGTATTTTATAGGATCAATCATACTCATTTCAAATTCATTCTGCATTTCTTTTGCAAATGCTTTACTAAGCTTGTCATTACCCCCAAAGATAATGTCACCAAAAAATATGGAAACTAATAATAATCCATCAGGTGTTTCTCTTATGAATATGTTATAATCTTCTGCTCCTTTCTTGAATCCAATCTTCGTAAGATAACCATCAAGTCTCTCATACCAAGCTCTTGGGGCCTGTTTAAGACCGTAGAGTGTTTTCTTCAATCTGCATACCATGTCTGGTTTATTTGAAAGATTAAATCATTTAGGTTGTTCTATGTAAACTTCTTTATTCAAGTCACCATTCAAAAAATCTGATTTTACATCCATTTGATAGACTTTAAAGTCTTTGAATGTTGTGTATGCAAAAAACAACTTAATGGCTTCCAGTTTGCTCATAGGGGAAAATGTATCAGTGTAGTCTATTCCTTCTCTTTGTGCATATCCTTTACATACTAGTCTTTCTTTGTTTCTTACTACTATACCATCTTCATTCCTCTTGTTTTTGAATACCCACTTTGTTCCAATCACATTTTTGTCACTGGGTCTAGGGACCAATTCCCATGTATCATTTTTGATTATCTGATCTAATTCTTCTTTCATTGCATTCTTCCAATCAAAATAATTACATGCATCTTCAACACTTAAAGGTTCAATCTATGAGAGTAAACATACCCCTTCATCCATTGCTAGACTTTTTGCTTTTGATTTGGTCAAAACACTGCTGCTCTGATCTCCAATGATATCATATTTAGAGTGGTATCTAGATGTGAATTTTGGAACCTTAGGTGTGTCTTCTTCTTCTATAATCTATGATTCTTCTCTACTTGATTCAGGGTCATTACATGAGACATCAATGCAATCAAACATTTATTCAATAAAAATATCTTTGCTTCTAGGCCTGGGTTCATCTTCAATCATAGGTGCATATTCATAGTATCTTTCTTGAACCATAAACTTCTCATCAATTTTTACATGAGTACTTTCAATTATCTTTTTCAATCTCAAATTGAAATATCTATATGCTTTGCTTTTTGTAGAGTAACCAAGGAAAATACCTTCATCACTTCTAGCATCAAACTTACCAACACTATCATCTCTCTTGATGTAGCACTTGCTGCCAAAGATTCTAAAATATTTTACTATAGGTACACTTCCAAACCAAAGTTCATAAGGTGTCTTATCTACGCCCAGCCTCAATTGAGTTCTATTGATAGTATAGACTGCTGTGTTCACTGCATCTCTCTAGTAGGTGTTTGCAACTTTTCCTTCAATCATCATAGTGCACACTGTATAAAGTATTATTTTGTTCCTCCTTTCTACTATCCCATTCTGTTGAGGGGTTATAGGTGCACTCAACTGTCTTTTTATTCCATGTTCTTCACAATAGTCATAAAACTGATTAGAGGTGAACTCTCCTCCTCTATCTGATCTCAGACATTTCATTTTTAATCTGGATTCATTCTCAACCTTAGCTTTGAATATTTTGAATTTTTCAAAGGCTTCAGACTTCTCTCTTAAGAATGCAACCCACATCATCCTAGAAAAATCATCAACAAACAAAATGAAATACCTTTCTCCATAGTATGATCTTGTTTGGGTAGGACCACACAAATCTATATGCACTAGGTCCAATTTGTTCTCAGCTAGGTTCTACTTGCTTCTGAAGGAACTCATTACATGCTTTCCCATAACACATTCCTTGCATATTGTGTCAACTAGTCTTGCAATACTAGGAAGGTCTCTGACTGCCTTAACATTTATGATCTTTACTATATTATCAAAATTGATATGACAAAGTCTCTTGTGCCATAACCAACTGTCATCCACCTTTGCAATAAAATAATTTACATCAGAATTGAGCTGAAAAACATTACCTTTTGTTTTGGAGCCTGATGGAATCATGTCTCCATCCTTGTTGTTAATGATGCACTTGTTGTCCTTGAACTCCAAATGATAGCCTTTGTCAAGTAGCTGTCCGAAACTTAGGAAGTTATGATGTAATCCATCAACATATAGAACATCATCAGTCTTGTTCTTTCCATCCAAAGTGATAGAACCTCTGCCTATGATAGGTTTAGGAGTGTTGTCTCCAAATCTAACCATACCATCTTTGTATTTGTCTAGATGAACGAATCTATCTTTGTCACCTGTCATATGATGAGAGCATCCACTATCAATGATCCAATCAATTTTGATGTCTGCTTTGGAAATTAGGGCTAGCTCTTGTTCTTATTTTTCATCTGCAATGTCCATTTCCTCAAGTAACCTTTCCTTGTCCCTAAGGACAATGAATCCAATTTCATCTTCTCCTAAATCTTCATCAGTTACACCTTCTTCAGCATGATAACATTCCTTCTTATATTTGGGTTTGTAATCAGATCTGAACTTCTTGACTCTTGTGGGACACTTAGAT
>MU228136.1:217269-235580 GCA_018584345.1 Thuja plicata | reverse complement strand
TGGTTTCCTCTAGAATACTGATCTTGTTTTCATAGTCTGATGTTAAAGTGGTTAGCAACTTGTCCATTATATCTTCTTCTGATATTTCTCCACCATTGTTTCTGATTCCAGAGACTGCTTCATTTATAATTTTATTGTAGGCTCTAATGTTCTCTTCGGGTAACATCTCAAGACTGTTGTATTTCTTTTTCCATGTCTTCCTACGTGCATTCTTTTCTTGAATATCTCCTTCAAACATATCTTCTAAATACTTCCATAAGGTATAAGCTCTGTCAATTTTCTTGATCTCAGAAAATTCACTGTCGGATAAGGCACTGATTAGGGCTTGTTTGGCAATTGCATTATTGGTAAATGTTTCCTTTTGTCTATTAGTAGCATCATCCTTTGTAAGGTCTTTTAGAGATGGAATTACAACTTCTTGTGTGGCAATTTCAAAGATCTCAAAGCCAAAACACTGTAGATGTGTTATCATTTTATTTTTCCAATCCAAATAATTTTTTCCATCGAACTTAGGGCTTTCTTTTCTGAAGTAAGACATCTGATCTACCTTAAGCTGTTAGGATTCTTCTCCAAGGTACTTGGCTGTAATACCAATTATTAGAATAATCCCATAGGATAACTAAGAGGGGGGGTGAGTCAGTTATTAGTAACTTCAGTTCTTTTACTTCCTTAACTTTAGAATACAACAAAGGAAATGCTTAATCAGATAACACAGTACACAACACACAATTTGATTACGGGGAAACCAAATGGTAAAAACCCCAGTGGGAATTAGCACCCACAATGAACTATACTTGTTTATAGTAATCTCTGTTAGAAAATATTTCAACCCTGTTAGGAGTTGTACATTACAATGCAATAAGTATAGTGACCTGGTTAAGGGTCGGACCCTATTAGGAGTCTTTTACAAATAACCCTGTTAGGGGTGGTGGACTCACTGTCCAAAAGCTTACTGCTTGATTGTGAAGGCTACAACCTTTTGTATAATAGATATGCACTATATCTGATGATGAACTATAGAGTAGACCTGCTATCTTGATCAGTTCTAGTGTATTACAATCTTTCACTTCTTCACATAGACTTTTGATGAATGAACCACATCTTATCTTCTGCTCTGTACATCTTCTATCTCTTTTTGTATCATTCATACTTAGCATTCACAAATGAACTACTATAAGTATCTTCTCCAAATTAGAAGGTTATGTCAGCTCTTAGAAACACTTCAACAACATCTTAGTCAACTTAACTAAGCATGCAAACAATATTAATTCCATGCAAGTCAAACTATACAGACGCGACACTTCACTGAGTCAGCTCCACCAAATCAACTCAAACAACATGATCTTGATGTAATATGATAGGCACGTTTAACCAAAGATAGTTAACTCATAACCATGAATATACACATGCATATCCTAAAGATAGGTGCAACTCAAGAAACACATTATATACATCGGCCCTAAATAGTTACACATCCAGAACTGTAACTGCCAATAACAGAATTACATAACTTTACTGAAACATCATATATGGGTCTGCGTGTATGACCATAACATGATATACATGTCAACAACATGTATCTATCCACGCAAGTCTTCATATCATCATTATAATAAGTACATACATAATTACTACTGTGTATTATATGTTGTGATCAATGACAAACATACAATCTATCAACTACTCAGAATCAAATCTCCAACAATAAAGATTAAGACCACGCAACTCAAACTGAATAGACGTGATGCTTCACAAAGTCAGCTTCACCAAATTAACTCTAACATCAAGATTCTATTGGAAAATGTTTAGCTCCTTTGGATAATTATATTTAACTCATAACTAAACATGGATACAAACACGCATATCCTGAAGATAGGCGCAACTCAAGAAAAACTATATTTACATCAGCTCCTTAACAGATAAACTCCAGAAACTGTAACTACCATAACTGATTAATCATAACTCAACTTAACTGCATATCTAACTCAGCGTGAATACACATAGAAACTAGAACATGTATACACCATGGAAATAAGCACACATATCTCCAAAGCATATGTACTGATAATTGCATATAGGATACCTGAAGTATATTATATGTTGTCATCAATGGAAAGCATACAATCAATTATTTGCACAAAAGAAAATATCCAACAATCTCCCCCTTTGACATTGATGACAGCATATGATATCATCAACTCAAAGTGTCTTCCTTATTTTTACAATCTTCTTAATATCCTTATCAAAGGTTCCTCTTCACTTCTGCTACATTGTATACTCCCCCAGAGTATATGTTCCCCCTTACTAATACTACCCCTTTTACATCAATGAGAAAGGGTGTTAAACACCACTAAGCAAAGGTACTACTCTAGAAGTAGAGTAGTCAATCATTCATCAGTCACCAAGGACTGATGTTCTTGTTGCAAGTTCTAATCAGACTCAGAAAAGGGAATTACTCCCAACTTCTCCCTAAGATACTCAAAATTATCTTATGATAGAGGCTTTGTAAAAATATCTGCTAGTTGTTCTTTAGTGTTTACATAATCCAGCATTAATTCTTTGTCTGCAACTTTTTCTCTTAGGAAGTGGTATTTGATCTCAATGTGTTTTATCTTTGCATGCATCACAGGGTTCTTTGATAGATTGATAGTGTTAATCCCTAAGTTTTGTTGATGATTGGTGACCAACACTTAGTAATTTACTTAGGTAGTTATAGTAGGTTATCACTATCACCGAGCTAAACATTAAAGGCCGAGCAACATTGCTGAGAAAGATTGAGGTTGCCGAGTTACATCATGCCGAGCCAAGTAGAATATTAAGTGTCGAGCGATAGAGATGTTAAGTGCTGAGAAGAAATTTTTTTGCATACATGTCCAGATTGATTAAAACTTTGATGTAAAATGTTTAGGCCGACTTGTATGACATTTGGGTCAAAATTTGTATGCATTTAATATTTGTCTACTGAGTTAATTATGCATTGAATTTTTTTATACTATGCATGGCATGGAGCCAAAAAGAAAATCAGAATGCCTTAGGGGAATAAATAATAGATCTTGATCATTGATCTAGATCTTGTTGCCAGATCAAAAAATACATATAAGATTGCTTCTAACCCTAGAAGATAGAGACATAGAGAAAAAGAGATACTGAGTGTGAGGAAAGGGTTGTTGTTCGTGAAAGATGAACAGTGAGTTATTTTGTGAAGAAGCCTAGATCAAGTAGAATGATAGAGTAGTGAAAAGCAGAGTAAAGACTTATCAGATTGTGAGATCACAGAAGGTATTGGAAAGAGCAGATCCATCATCTACATCTGAGTGCATAATGAAGGATCACTACTTGAAACATTCTAACAAGTGTATCAGGTGAAATCTCTTAACTGAGTGGTTCTAGCAGACTGTCTTAAATCTCTTATCTGAGTGCTTACTTTACTGTAAGTTGAAATTCTTTGACAAGGTAGATTGTAATGATCTTTAGTTCTTAATCGAACAGACCTTTAACTAGGTAGATTTCATTTTGTAATCAAAGTCTTGTAGCCCTAACAGGCACACTTTATTTCTACAGTACTAAAGATTTTGTGGGTGTCATCCACACCCCATTTTTACCTATTTGGGTTTCTGGGTTACCAAAATTTTGTGTTATGAGTTATATATTTCATGTTGTGGATACTATCTGATGTTAGGTTAAATTCATATATGTATGACTGTGGATTAATTATTTTAAGTGGTTAAGTTTTAAGATCTAATTCACCCCCCCTCTTAGCATCTTTCTTTCCCCATTATTGTACTTCCAACAATTGGTATCAGAGCAAAACTCACCTACAAAAGCCTTTAATCAGCTTGTGAGTATAGATCTTGAGATGGAGGTTTTCAAGTTGGGTAAAGTCATTGAATCAGAAGATCGAGATTCAGCTAGCATTACATCAACTTGAGATAGAAAGATAGGAATTGAAGAAATCATTGACAGCTAGGAAAGATTTGGCTAAACAAATGAATGATACTCATTACCAGGAAGATGACACTGCAAATCTATTTCAGAATGGAGATTCTACTAAGAGTGATGCAACAATTGCAGATCTATAGGAAAAGAACAATGCACTATGTGAAGAAGTCATAAACTTGAAAAGAGAACAAGAAATGTAGACAGTGAGACTATGTGAAGTAGTGGAACAAAAGAAGAAAGCTAAAGATGATAAAGCTATGGTAGAAGAAGATAAAAGAGTGATAACTATCAAACTTGATGAAAGGAAACATGATGTGCAAATGATGACAATCAATCAGGTTGACATGGAAAATCAACTACTACTTGAAAATCAGGAGATTAGTAGGAAAGATATGGAAATGATGAATCTGAGATCTGAGAACAATCAATTGAAAGATGATTTGAGATCTAAGAAGGAACTGAATGAAAGGCTGAATAAACCTAATGAAGCCTTGACTTATTTTGAGAATTTGATGGAAGCATCAAGAAGGCAAAAGGTTTCTTCTGGATTAGGTCACACTGAACCAAAGACATCTACTAAGAAAGGAGAATCATCTAAGAATGGTGAAAGGAGGAATACAAAGACAAAGCACAACAAGCTTGTTTCCCACCACTGTGGAAAACTAGGTCATACAACAAACATTTTTCGAAGCAAGAAAGGTAAGTCCAATCCTAAACCTAAGTTCAATGGTTAATGTTTTAATTGCAAGAAATTTGGACATAAAGCACATGAATGTTGGGCTAAACCAAGTGATGTACCTCCCAAACCAAGATTTAATGGTTATTGTTACAAGTGTCAGAAACATGGTCATAAAGCACAAGACTGTAGATCCAATGCTAAACATCAATGGACATCAAAGACACAAACAAAAGCACCTAGGAAAGGAAACACTTACAACTGGGATTATAACACAAGGTAGAGTTGTCATTACTATGAAGAATATGGACATGCACCTGAAGATTGCTTAAAGACACATTTCAGAGGGAAATCTAAGAGTTGGATTAATGGAAGCCTAGTCTGTTTTAGTTGTTTGAAGATAGGTCACACTAAGAGAGAGTGTAGGACAAGAGTTCCTACTCCTACTGTTGAATAAATAAGAGCACAGATGAACCAAACATGGGTAAGGAAAATAGAGCTGAGTAGTAGTGAATCCACTAAAGCTGAGGTCACCCAATCCAATGGATCAGGTGATCACACCATCTCTAAATGAGCAATAGTGGTATGTAAGGAACTGCATTTAAATTTAAAATCTTACATCAGTTCCTAACATATAAATGTACCAAAGTCCATATCTGCATATGTTGAGATGCACCAGGACATGTTTGTAACAAATGCTGAGAAGAGTTAACTGCACTATAGGTGTTGAGTTGGTTGGGTGAGTAAGTTGTGGGATGGCTGAGTATGGTAAGCTGAGTGATATGCAAGTCATGTTAGTCAGCCAATGATAGTTGTCTTGCACTAACCTAATGGTAAGAATATTTATTGCTTATCTACTGTGACCTTTTGAGTCTATATAAGGATGAACAGTTTATTCTTCATTTTACCTTGCAATTTTCAGAATTCACAGAGCGATCAAAGAAGTTGTAGAATTGATCTTAGTAAAGTTTATTTCAAAAATCTCGTCAGCGTGCCGTCGGCAACCCTAAGTTGAATAGTGTGAAGTGTTACTTGCTGATGTAACCTATTCTTCATTCTCAAACCCTAATTTTAGAGATTATGGCTACAAGTTCTTCCACACTAGTCAAAGGAATGGAGGAGGAGCTGAAACAAATTAAGCTAGTAAGAAGTGATGCATGTGCACCACCTAACTTTTGAGCCATTCCCAAAAGTACAATTTTAGGTGATCTGAATGAATCCCTCTCATCTATCTCATGAAAGGTACTTATGATCCATGATGTTAGATCCTATTACATGGTTAAGATTGGCTAAGTAGGTGATAGAGAATTGAGGAAATCCTACAACAAGTTATGTAAAAATGGAGTTCTAAAAGATGAATTCAAGCATTTAGCCAACAAAGGGTTAACTCGTGCCCTATATTTTCCACTAGACTTCAAGGATGAATGGATCAAGGTTTCTCTAAGATGAGTTCATAATATGCATATGTGGCTGGATAATGGACTAGTTAGGATCACTAAAGATATTATTCATCGAGTAACTAGATATCTTGTTACCAGTGGTAAGCAAACAATGAGAGATCAAAGTAAAGAGATAGCAGCTAACACTGGAGCTGTTTGGAACAATAGAGGTATGACTATCTCTACAATTGAATATTTAGAACTTGACTTTGGAGTGAGAGTGATTGCACACAAGTTTTATCAGTCGAGCTGAATGGATAGTCTTCCTTGCATAGCTATGGAACAAACATGGAAGATAGTCAAGAAGAATCACACCTATGACCTTGCTGAGATGCAATTGACACAACTAGCCGAGAACTTACTATCGATCAGAAAAGCTAAAAGCTCATAATGTAAGTTTGGCTCTTTACTAGTTTGCATATTCTTCTATGTACAGAAGTCATTTCCTACACTTAGAAATATTGTTTGGAAGAAGGATAGACCTATTACTGTATAGATTAGTGAATGTATTCAGTAATTAGGAAATAATTTCAATAGTATTATAGGAAACTACTTTGTAAAATTCAAAAAGAGAATGAGGTTGAGGACTAGAATCCCTAGTTCACTTGTGGAAAATCATTATGAGGATATTTTTTTTGTAGTCAACACAGATTATACATACATTCAGGCTGTGACATCTAGGGTATCATGGCTGGAGCCACTTCCCTATGAAGTTAACATTGATGAAACATCAGCATCTATCACAACACTGCTAGTAGAGGAGATTGATACAAAAGCAAAGAGAGATTATGCTATTTTGAAAATGATATTGAAAGTGTAGTACAACAGAGTACTAGGATTTGGAAGGAAATATTTGGATTGATTACTCCAAAAGAGAAGAAGACTGATGAAGAAACATCTAAGCCTAACAAGACTAGAGTAGAACCAAAAGAACAAATAGAGACAGTAAACACTATTGATCTGACAATTGATAGCCCAATTGATGTGACAATTGATGACTCTAGAAATTTGGATGATGAGGGTTAGGATGAGCCGAGAGACTCAACTATATAATCACCTATTAAGGAAACTGAGGCTGAAGGAGAGAAGAGTATAGAGGAAGATGATTAGAGAAATCAAAAGGAACCTGAGAATAAAGATGCTAAAAAAGAAGTAGAAAAGGAGAAAACAAATGAACAAGAGGTAATTACACAACATTCACCTATTTTAGAGGTTTTGAAAATAGTCTTAGATAGTGGTGAGGAGATGAAGGATATTGACAATGAACCTAAGGAACAAGAGGTAGTGCAAGTTTGGGTTGGTTTACCACACTCGGCATCATCTACTCCCACTGGACTCAAAACAGGAGGTACACCTGATCAACAGGCAATTTTGACTGAATTAAAAGATGCAATGGTGACTACTACTCATACAGGAAAAGGTATTAAGGAAAAAAAGCTGAGCTGTAGCTCACCAGACCTTAAGAGGAGGAAAATCATGAGGAAGAAGTCTCCCACTCCTAATGTCACATTAGATGAAGTTAGTGTGATTCCACCATGGGATCCCAATGTTTTATCTTATGAACAGATTGAGACTCTTCAAGAATTACTCAAGAGGAAGAAAAGATAGGAGGAAATGAAAAAAAGAGAAGAAGCAAAAGCAGGTGTTACATGAAATCAAGGACATATTTGTAAAAGATTTTTATATGGAAGATGACAATCCTCAAGCCCCTATTCTTGAACAGTTAGTTCATATTGTGCAAAAGGTGAATGATGACAACATTGAATATAATGAAAATTTATTGCAATGGTTCGAGAGGAAATTCGAGAACAAAGTACTAGCAAAAATATCAGGAGACATTGCGGTAAAGCAAGTTGAACTTTATTCTCTTGTAGAAATTTTGGAGGAAGTGCAACTAATGTTTATTCTTTGTATAAGAAGTTATGTGATGTTGAATTATTCACAAAGGATAATCTACAGGCCATAGAGAAATTGCAATTGGACTTAAAGTCAACTGGAAGTTCACTGAGTATGGATGCTAGCACTAGCTCCTTACATTTTAATAGATTGACTTATGCACAAAGGAGGATAGCTGAGCTCATGGCTGAAGATGGTCATATTAGGACCAAATTGATTACTATCCAGACAAGCTTGATACCTCATCTGGAGGTCATTCAGAAAGAACTTTCATATGTAAATGAATTGGTTAAGAAAGATTCTCATCTCTCCACTGCAGAAAGTTGAGTAAGTATAGTTGCTGAGCTAGAAGTCAAAATAGAGGTTATGAAGTTTGTTAAGGATAGTTGGGAGACTGTATTTGCGTCCACCTTACAAATTCATAAACAATTTTTGGATAAGTATAACTTGACCCCACCTGCAATCAGTGACAAAAACAAGGGGGAATCTGATAGGACTGATTAGGATACAACATAATGAGATCACTACAGGTATCAATGTAAATATTTTTTTTAAGGCATGTATACTATGTAAATTTTTGTATGTAGTATGATGTAAATTCCTAGGGGGAGTACATTGTGTACTTAGGAAACATTTTGGATGGAATGAATTGAAAGAAATGATAAGTGTGTTTTTGCCACTAATATCAAATGGGGAGATTGTTAATCCCTAAGTTTTGTTGATGATTGGTGACCAACACTTAGTCATTTACTTAGGAAGTTTTAGTTGGTTATCACTATGGCTGAGATAAACATTAAAGGCCGAGCAACATTTTTGAGCAAGTTTTAGGTTTCTGAGTTACATCATGCCGAGCCGAGTAGAATATTAAGTGCTGAGCGATAGATATGTTAAGTGCTGAGAAGAACAATTTTTGCATACATGCCAGGATTGATTGAAACTTTGATGTAAAATGTTTAGGCCAACTTGTATGAGATTTGGGCCAACATTTGTACGCATTTAATATTTTTCTACTGAGTTAATTACGCATTTAATTTTTTTATACTATGCATGGCATGGAGCCAATTAGAAAATTAGATGCCTTGGGGGCATAAATAATAGATCTTGATTGTTGATCTAGATCTTGCTGCCAGATCTGAAAAGACATATAAGATTGCTTCTAACCCTAGAAGACAGAGACAGAGAAAAAGAGATACTGAGTGTGATAAAAGGGTTGTTGTTCATGAAATATGAATAGTGAGTTATTTTTTCAAGAAGCCTAGATCAAGCAGAATGATAGAGTAGTGAAAAGCAGAGTAAAGACATATTAGATTGTGAGATCACAGAAGGTATTGGAAAGAGTAGATTTGTCATCAGCATCTGAGTGCATAATGAAGGATCACTACTTGAAACATTCTAACAAGTGTATCAGGGGAAATCTCTTAATAGAGTGGTTCTAGCAGACCATCCTAAATCTCTTAGCTGAGTGCTTACTTTACTGTAAGTTGAAATCCTTTGACAAGGTAGATTGTAATGATCTTTAATTCTTAACCAAATAGACCTTTAACCAAGTAGATTGCATTTTTTAATCAAACTCTTGTAGCCCTAATAGGCACACTTTATTGCTACAGTAGTGAAGATTTTGTGGGTTTCATCCCCACCCTTGTTTTACCTATTTGGGTTTATGGGTTACCAAAATTCTATGTTATGAGTTATATATTTCATGATATAAAAACTATCTGTTGTTAGGTTAAATTCATATGTGTATGAGTGTGGATTAATTGTTTTAAGTGGTTAAGTTTTAAGATCTGAATCACCCCCCCTCTCAGCATCTTGCTTTCCCCATTATTTTACTTCCAATAGATAGTACTAGTGTTGTCATAGTGAATAACAATAGGATAATCAATCTAAATACCAAAGTCATTAATCATCTATTTGATCCAAACCATTGTTGAACAATTCAATGCTACTGCAACATACTCAACTTCTTTTGTTGACTGAGAGATACAATTATGCTTTTTACTTGTCCAAGTGACCAACCTATCTCCAAGAAATACTACTCCTGATGTGCCCTTTCTTTCATCAACACAACCTGCCCAATCTGCATTTGTATACACATGAAGTTGTATGTTCTCTGAGTTAGAATACCATAAACCATAGTCTATAGTTCCCTTTAGTTATTTGAATATTCTATTTATTTCCATTAGATGATTTTTCTTGGGTTCAACTGCAAATCTTCCAACAATGCCAACTGCATTAGAAATTTCAGGTCTATATTGAGTGAGATATATGAGTTTTCCAATCATAGACTTGTATAGGCTCTTTTCAACTACTATGGAATCATCATCTTTAGAAAGCTTGCATCCTATTATCATGGGGATGCTTACTGGTTTGCAATCTTCCATCTTGAAGGTCTTCAATATCTCCTTCACATACTTAGACTGATTTATGAATATGTCTTTGTCCATTTGTTTTACATTCAATCCAAGAAAGTATTTGATAGGTCCAATCATGCTCATTTCAAATTCACTTTTCATTTCTTTAGCGAATTCTGCACTAAGTTTGTCATTACCTCCAAAGATAATGTCATCAACAAAAATAGAAACAAGTAGTAGTCCTTCATTTGTCTCTCTTGTAAATAAATTATAGTCTGTTGCTCCTTTTTTGAATCCTATCTTTGTTAAGTAACCATAAATTCTCTCATACCATGTCTGGTTAATCTAAAAGTTTGAATCCTTTAGGCTTCTCTATGTAGACTTCTTCCTTGAATTCACCATTCAGAAATGTTGATTTGACATCCATTTGATATATCTTAAAGTTTTTGAATGTTGCATAGGCCAAAAACAACTTGATAGCTTCAAGTCTGCTCACAAGGGCAAATGTATCAGTGTAGTCTATTCCTTTTCTCTGCGCATATCCTTTGCATACTAATCTTTCTTCGTTCCTTACCACTGTGCCTTATTCATTCATTTTATTCCTAAATATCCACTTAGTTCCATTCACATTCTTGTCATGAGGTCTAGGGACCAGTTCCCACGTTTCATTCTTGATTATTTGCTCTAATTTGTTTTTTGTAGAGTTTTTTTTGCTCCTGAATGAGGTTCTCACATGCTTCCCTACCACGCATTCCCTGCACATGGTGTCAACTGGTCTTGCAATGCTAGGAAGGTCTCTTACTACCTTGATATTACTTATCTTAACTATGTTGTCAAAATTTATGTGACAAAGTCTCTTGTTCCATAGCCAGCTGTCATCTACTTTTGCAACAAAACAACTTACTTTTGAGTTGAGATGAAAAAAATTACCTTTGGTCTTTGAGCCTGATGCAATCATGTCTCATTCTTTGTTGTTAATGATGCACTAGTTGTTTTTGAATTCCTATTGATATCCTTTATCAAGCAACTGTCCAACACTTAGTAAGTTATGATGCAAACCATCAACATAGAGAACATCATCTGTCTTGTTCTTTCCATCTAGGGTGATAGAACCTCTGCCTATGATAGGTTTAGGAGTTTTATCTCCAAATCTAACCATTCCACCTTTGTACTTGTCCAAATGTACAAATCTATCTTTGTCTCCTGTCATGTGGTGTGAACATCCACTGTCAATGATCCAGTCAGTTCTGATGTCAGCTTTTGAAACTAATGCTAAATCCTATTCTTTTACTTCATCTTCTTTGTCCATTTCTTCAAGCATATTCTCAATGTATTTGGAAACAAATCCAATTTCATCTTCTCCTGAGTCATCATCAGTTACACCATCCTCAGCATGATAACATTATTTAGTGTACTTAGGTTTGTAATCTGATCTGAATTTCTTGACTCTTGTAGGGAACTTGGATGCAAAGTGACCAACTTTGTTGCATGAGAAACATTTGAATGGTAGCTTTCCTTCATATTTCCCTTTACCTTTCCTTTCCTTCTTGGAAATCATAGCAGTGATTTCTTCTAGTTATGTATCCACTTCTTCATTGTTACTAGATTTTCTTATAGATTTCTTGTTGTGGACTATGGCTTTGAAGGTTGTCTCACTTTTAGGTTATGTCTTCAATCAAGATATCTCAAATGCAAATATTTTTCTTATCAAGGTTTCCCTCTTGAAGTATTTTGAAAATTGCATAGTCTCATCTAGGATATTGATCTTGCTCTCATAGTCTACTATAAATGTGGTCATTAATTTGTCCATTATATCTTCCTCTGATATTTCTCCTCCATTGTTTCTTATACCTAATACTGCTTCATTAATCGTTTGATTGTAAGCTTTGATGTTTTTTTTAGGTAACATCTCTAAATTTTTGTATCTTTTCTTCTGAGTCTTTCTATGCTCATTCTTTTCTTGGATGTCTCCTTCAAACATATATTCTAAGTATTTCCAAATAGAGTACACTTTATCTATCTTCTTGATCTCAGAAAATTCACTGTCGGATAGGGCACTGATTAGGGCTTCTTTGAAAATTGCATTATTAGTGAACACTTCCTTTTGTTTCATAGTAGATTTATCAGCTACAAGATCTTTCAAGGTGGGAATTTCAACTTCTTGAGTGGAAATCTTTTAGATCTCAAATCCAACACACTGAAGATGTGTTATCATTTTGTTCTTCCAATCAAGATAGTTTTCTCCATCGAATTTAGGACTCTCTTTCCTAAAGTATGCCATATGATCTACCTTAAGTTGTTAGGATTTCTCTCCAATGAACTTGGCTCTGATACCAATTGTTGGAATAGTCCCAAGGATAACTAAGAGGGGGAGGGGCTGAATCAGTTATCAGTCAATTTAATTCTTTTCTCTTTCTTTAATGTAATTTGATATAAAGTAAATACACATTCAGATAACACAATAAATTACTCAACAATTTGATTATAGGAAACCAAATAGGCAAAAACCCTGGTGGGAATTAGCACCCACAAATAACTGCACTAGTTTATAATGATCCCTGTTAGAAGATCTTACAACACTGTTAGGAGTTGATCTTTACAATGCAAGAATTACAGAGACTTGGTTAAAGGTCAGACCCTATTAGGAGTCTTTTACAGATAACCTTGTTAAGGGTGAGGACTCACTGTCCAATAACTCACTGCTAAGATCATGAAGGCTACAACCTTCAGTATAAAAAATATATACTATATCTGGTAAATGAACTGTTTGATTAGACCTACTATCTTGATCAGTTCCAATGAATTTCAATCAACTTATCTTTCTTCACATAGATATTCAACTTATTCTTTCTGACTTTCAGCTCTTCTCTGTCTTTTCTTCTTCACAATATTTTCAACACTTAGTGAACATATCTGAACTATTATATATATCTTCACCAAGGATAAGGTCATGATGCTATCTGGAAACACTTCATCAACTTCCTTGTCGGTTCAACCAAGCACGCAATAAAGATTAAGATCACGCAACTCAAACTGAATAAACGCGACTCTTTACAAAGTCAGCTTCACCAGATTTAACTCTAACATCAAGATTCTATTGAAACACATTTAGCGCCTTAGGATAATTATATTTAACTCATAACTAAACATGAATACAAACACGCATATCCCAAAGATAGGCGCAACTCAAGAAACACTCTATTTACGTCAGCTCCTTAACAGATAAACTCCAAAACTGTAACTACCATAACTGATTAATCCTAATGCAACTGAAACTGCATATCTGACTCAGCGTGAATGCACATAGAAACTAGAACATGTATACACCATGGAAATAAAAATGCATATCTCCAAAGCATTTGTACTGATAATTGCATATAGGATACCTGCTATATATTATATGTTTTCATCAATGGAAAACATACAATCAATTATTTGCATAGAAGAAAATCTCCACCACTAGGATCTTTTAAACTTAAAATCTTGAAAATAAATGTGACCATTAATTTTATCTATCATATGAGATTATACAAAAGATAAATATGATTATTTTAGAATATGCGTAGAAATAAATATACTTATTTTTTTGATTAAAAATGTTGGTTATTATACATGGAAAGTATACAACATTTTGTTAGAACTTACAAATTTTTTGCTTGGTTCCATGTCTGTGCAATTGTTCCTATGATCTATAGTATGAAACCCTAAGTTTTTGTGAGAAAATTTGGTTTAAATATTGAAAAATCTATTTTTTCTTGTCATTTATTTGAGCCCTAAATTCAAAATTTCTAGTCATTGGTTATAAATGTCTTAAACCCTACATGGTCTGTTATTTTTTGCAGTTACCTTTTTGGTCACTTAAAATTATTTTCACCCATGTGCTTTATGTTTCATGTCGAATGGGGCCATCCCTTTTATCTTTTCCTAAGTCTTAGTGGGGTGATCTTTTAATTTATTTACCTAAGTCCTTAGCCCTGTTAAACTTTATGTTCTTACATTTATATCTGCCTAGCATGTCCATTTTCATCCTACGGTTGGCTTAATGACTTGAAGTTGAGATGAATGAGATCTATCCTTTAAGCCATTAAGCATATGTGACACATGGAACATGGCAGGCCCAGCACAGTAGAAAGGAAGAGATAAGAGGTAAGAACTTAAAGTTAATCTGACGATCGACTTAAAGACTTGAAGAGAAAGATGAAGATCTTTATCCATCAAGCCATTAAGCCATTGTGACATATGGCATTTGTGATGTCATAATCTTGGGTTTGGTGAAGAGTTAAAAGGTGAGAAAGTTAATTTTGATCAGATGGTAGGCTTAAAGGCTTGAAGTGAAGATGCAATTGATCTAAAGTTTAAGCCATTATGTTGTTGTGACACATGTCCCAGGTGGGTCCTATTCTGTGCAAAGGGTAAAGTAAAGTTCAGTTAAGTTGAAGAAGATCCAATGGTTGGCTTAGTGAATTAATGCAACTATGGTCAAGATCTAACGATCAAGTCATTAACACATTGTGACATTTTTCCTCCATGTGATGTCATTAGGTCCCAGGTAAAGAAAGGTGGTAAAGGCACAACAAGTTTGATATGATCTAACAATCAGTTTATAGGCTTAAAGGGAAAAAGCTTGAGATCTAACCATCAAGACATTAAGCCTATCTGACATGTGTCCATGGTGGGTCTGATGCAACACCAAGGTAATGAAGTTAAAGTTTAGACAAATTACAAAAGATCTTATGGTCGACTTAATGACTTAATAAGAAAGATGAAAGTTTGTAGTGATTAATGCATTAAGCCATGGTGACATGTGGCACTTTGTGATGTCATGATCATGGGGCCAGAGAAAGGAAAAGATAAAGGGCAGATAAGTTAGAAAATATCATGTGGTAGGTGTGAAGGCTTAATGTAAAGTTTCTCAAGATCTAATGTTTAAGGGATTACGCCTACTCGATGCATGGAAGATCAGATCACCAGCCTAGGTACTTGAATGTTCATCAATAGTTGTGTTTTAAATTCTAAGAAATTTTAAATATGGATCATCGATGCTGATTTCCACACCATTTGTATCCATTTAATTGTTGTTCAAATATTTGAAAGACTTTCTCTAGTTTTCTAAGCAGTGATTTGTTTCGTCTTGCTGCAGAAAGACTGATGGTGAATCTGATCTTATGTGTTGTGTTTTTAACAGATGTTGGATGTGGTATGGAAGAGGAATTAGTGTGTCTGAATGCATTTATTCAAAAATTATCTTCTTAGGGTTTTTGTTGGCCTGTACAACAACATTTAAACTCTGGGCTTATCTTGTTCCATTTTTTTCCATAAATGGGGTCTTATTTCATAATTTTATAAGTTACAATCACATCAAATTATTAGGATCTTGAGCTTTTCAAAGAAGGATAATTGAGTTTTTGCAATTATTGGGGGTTAAGTTTCCTATGATAATTAATGCATGACATATATTCCATTTATTATTCCTTTTGTAGGGTTGTATTGTGTAAGTTCCTAAGTTTATGATAGCTAGATTTGATTCTTTTCAACCAAATGTTTCAGAATGAATGTTTTAGGATGTATGATAGAGATGCTAGGTTATTGAAATGAATTTTATATTCTCTATCATATAGTTTTTTAATTGAGTTAAGTCCTAACCCTAAATAATTTGAAGCTTGTTGCAGTCCTTGGCTTATAAAAAGACTTCTAAGATCATTTAGTAAGGGAGCTGGGAAATTTGGGTCAACTAGCATAAGGCATAAAACCTTTTACTATTTTCTAGTTGAGTATAAAAGATGTATATCTAGAGAGTGGTAACACAGATGCAGAAAGTTGCAAGTATTTTGCATTTATTGAAGTGGTATATAATTTGAAACATTATAGAATTGAAACTGGTCTCTTTGTACTTAATATTGTATTTCTGATTCAAGTCTATCCTTTTTGCTTGCCTCTTGAGTTCTAAATCTTCTAGTTCATTGCATAAGATTTCTTTATGTATATGTTTTTAGTCCATATTTTTGATCAAGAATCAAATTAAAATCTGCTTTGGATAAGTCATAGACTCTTTGGGTTCATCTATAGAAGAATTATTAATAAGTCTATGATCTGAAGTTATATGTAATTATGGTTTTGAGTCCTTGAAAATAGTTAGTTTTTGTGTCCTATATCTAAACTGGAATCATTTCCCAATGGATAAAGAACTGATCAATAATTAGTATCTTCTACTTTGATACATATCTGAATAGGTTTGGTTATACTCCGCCCTATCAAAACATCAAAACCATTTTTAGTCCCTTTAAGTTTTGTGGTTTTTGGTTGTATTACTACATGGTAGAGAAGACTCACTAAGTGAGTGGTTATCATCTCATACTTTCTTACCATTAATATATTGTAATCATCCTGAGTTTTAGTGAGTTGTGAAAGTTAATCTTTGTTTGGATTAGGTGCATCTTGCTTTGGTTTTGCAGATCCAAAAGAGTAGAGGACAGTCTTGTCCTATAGTTGGTGCAATTACCTTGCAGAGCTCTCATATTAGGTATTAACCATTCCTAATATTAGTCTCAGGGTATATTGCTTTCTTTTATAGCATAAATGTTTTCAAACACCAAAACAATGGTGACTCTATTGGGGAGAGTTGACTTTTAAAGAAAAGAGTTAGTCTTGTTTAGCCATTTTATGGTATTCATATTAGGTTGTGTTGTATTTGCCCAACTTGTTTTGGGTGGTGAATCGAAGAAATCTCTGCACAGAGTCAGTGCTGAGTAATATTTATTTTTTTATGCATATTTCCTCAATATGAATACCAGATCTAGAGTAAGAGAGCATCCTGAGGTTGAATTGGAAGGAGGATTTCCAACTACTTCTAGGACTGGCAGTCTTGGAGAGAAAGGAAGAACAAAGATAGTCCATCCCCAAGAAGACAAGAGGATGACACTAAAAAGGAAGATTCAATCCAAAATATTCATGAAGGAAATACATCAGAATATGAAGAGGCTCCAGACTTGGGATTGGATACATATGGAGATAACAGTTCTCCTAGTGAAAGAGAAGAGGAGGAGTCTGATACAAATATCTTAGATGATGAAGATTCCTCTAAAAATGGAGATGAATATAATATATTCCTCCAAGAGCAGTGGATATCAGAAGACAAAGAGAGAAAGAGATGAAAAATAAGAAAAAACAAAAGCAATGGCTGAAACAACAAGCAATAAAACATGTTGAAAAAAAAAAGAAAGATGAAGAGAAACCTGTCACTCACAAAAGTATTGATGCTCAAGGTTCTAAAGATAAAGGAAATAGGTGAACCCAAAAGTCAAAAAGTTCCTGAAGATCAAATATCTAAATTGGATAATGACCTTGACAGATCTAAAAGGGAGAAGGAAACCATGGCCAAAATGCTAGATAAAGCAGAAGAAAATGTTGCTACTTTAGAGATGAAGAAGAAGATTGATTTCCTCATAAAATATTCTAGACTTTCTCATCCTGGTGCTGAAAATGCTATAACATCAAATTCCAAGGCTTCTACCTTCCAAGATGATGATAGATTCTAAAGGAGACCACTTTTGTTGGAATAATGATATATTTTTCATCAGTGAAAACACTTAGTGAAAACACTTATTCGATTTTGAATTCTTACCGAGCTCATCACTCAGTCCACAGCCTATACTGAGTATTCAGTAAAGCTCACCGATCAAACAGTTCAAACCGAGCAGTAAGGTAGTCACCGAGCATATGAACAGATCAGCAGTGTTTACCGAGAAAAGAAACATTTACCGAGCAGACGGTAGTCACCGAGCTTCACTGTAACTACCGAGTCATCAGTTGAAGACAACTGAGAAGTCAGTTATCACCAATTCACCAGCGGTTACCGAGTGACACTATATCTACCGAGTCACCAGCAGCTACCGAGTTCCAAGCTACACTTTGGGACTAGTATGGACCGAGCCTCTACTCTTACCGAGAGCATGACGATGCCGAGTATTGTAGTGGATGCCGAGTATCAGAAGATCACCGAGCCAGCTTGAG
>MU228136.1:158372-184307 GCA_018584345.1 Thuja plicata | reverse complement strand
AAATAATTGGCATCATCCGGTGCCAAGATCGAGGAGGAGGATTGATGTATGACCCTACTTTGTTCCTTATCGGATTCATGGGACCATCTTGTGATGGCTCTCAAAAGTACTATAGTAACATTCTATATGGATGATGTGGTGTCTTCATTGCTATCTGAGGAGATGCGAAGAAAGACTTCAGATTTGTCTAAGGAAGCCCTTATTGTTCATGGGAGACCCAATGACAAAGGAAAGAAGAATGACAATAAGTAAAAGAAGGGCAGATCCAAATCCCATGAGAGTTCTAAGACTCCTATAAATTCAAGGGTGAAATGTTGGAACTATGATAAATCTGGGCACTTCTAGAGGGACTGCAAAGAACCGAAGAAGAAGAAGAAAGGCTCAGATTCAACTTCTGAAAAATCTCAAGAAGATGGAGATGCTTTTATTGTAGCTTTGGTAGCCCATGCATCCAATGATGTGTGGTTAGTAGACTCGGGTGCTTCTTTTCACATGACCTCTCATCGAAACTGGTTCTCAAAATATGAAGAGTTTGATGGTGGAAAGGTGTACTTGGGTGATGATTCTCACCTAAAGATAGTTGGACACGAAAGGGTCACTATTAGATTTCCTGATGGACAAGTAAAGGGAATAAACGAAGTTATGCACATTCTGGGTTTGGCACGAAACCTATTATCTATATGTTGAATGATGTAGGTGTGCAAGTTGTCTTTTTGAAAGATGGATGCAAGATGATGAGAGGTTCTATGGTGCTCGCTAAAGGTACTAGGAGAGGTACTTTGTTTTAGCTTGACGCATGCATTGCTCAGTGCAATAGCTCTTTTGTTTCAAAGAAGAGAGCGGCTATCACTTCATCCCCACCATCTAAATGAGTAGTAAAGAAGACTATGGCAATGGGTTCCGATGGCAGTGCAGTAAGTGTACCTAAGGGTGCAAACACTTTGGAAGGCAAGCTTCCTGTAGAAAAGATAATGTTGTGGCATATGAGATTTGGCAACATTGGTGAGAAGGGTCTTAGGACTTTGAAAACTAAAAATCTCATCAAGGGGATAAATGATTGTAATCTCGAATTTGATTTCTGTGAACACTGTGTTTATGATAAGCAAAATCATGTTTAGTTCTACTCCAGTTCTCACAAGTCTTCTGGTATTTTGGATCTTATTCATTCTGATGTATTTGGTCCTGTAAAAGTTTCTTCTATCTCCAGTTCTATATATTTTGTATCTTTTATAGATGATAATAGTAGGACTTGGATATATTTCCTGAAAAGTAAGAAATAGGTTTTCAGTCGGTTCAAGGAATTTAAGGCTCTCGTGGAGAATCAAACTGGTAAAAGAATCAAGTGTGTGAGAACTAATAATGGTGGTGAGTTTTGTTCCATAGAGTTTGAACAATTGTGTAAAGAACAAGGAATCCAGAGACATAAGACAACTCCTTACACCCCGCAGCAAAAT
Organism: Thuja plicata; assembly: GCA_018584345.1. Lineage (NCBI taxonomy): Eukaryota > Viridiplantae > Streptophyta > Pinopsida > Cupressales > Cupressaceae > Thuja > Thuja plicata. The sequence continues at coordinate 182,853 of MU228136.1, read as the reverse complement.
GGAGTTGCAGAGAGAATGAATAGGACACTGATGGAGAAGCCTAGGAGTATGCTTAGTGGAGCTGGTTTAGAACAAATTTTTTGGGCCAAAGCTGTGGCCACTGCCTATTATCTGGTTAACAGATCTCCTACATCAACTCTTTTTGGTAAGACACCCATGGAGGTGTGGTCTGGTACGAAGCCTTCAATTAGACATCTTTGTGTTTTTGGTTGTGAAGCTTATGCACATATTCCAAAGGAGAAAATATCTAAGTTGGAAAACAAAGTTGTCAAATGTATTTTCATCAGATACAGTGTTGGTGTTAAAGGATACAAGCTTTGGGATCCTGTGACTAGTAAGGTGTTTCATAGTAGAAATGTTATTTTTCAAAGAGCTAACATCTTCTCCTGTTGTGCTGCAACCAGATGAAAAAGAAAAATAAAAATATGTTGTTCAGTTTCCTCCTACCCCTGAGAAGACTGAATAGAGAGACCATGTTGGGTCTAATGATGAGGAGAGCTCTAGTAGCTCTGATAGTTCAGAAGAAGAGGAAGAACAACCTCAACCTCAGCCCTTGAGGAGATCCACAAGAGAAAAAAAGAAACCAGAAAGGTTTGGTTATTCTATATTAGATTCCAGTTGTGATTTTGCTTTGATTACTAACACTAATGAGCCTAGATCTGTGAAAGAGGCTTTGGGCATGGAAGATACAGGTTCTTAGATTGAGGCTATGGATGATGAGATGGCTTCATTAGAAAATAAACAAAACTTGGGACCTTTTACCTTTGCCTAAAGAGAGAAAATTTGTCGGTTGTAAATGGGTGTTAAAGAAGAAATTCTTTGTAAATGGCAGTGTTGAAAGGTACAAAGCTAAATTGGTTGCAAAGGGGTATTCATAGGTAGAGGGAATAGATTATGGTGAAATATTCTCTCCTGTTGCAAAATTGACATCCATTAGATTTTGTTATCTCTTGCTACATCATATGATTTAGAGATAGAACAGATGGATGTGAAGACAACTTTCCTTCATGGTGATTTGGAGGAAGAGATTTATATGTTACAACCTGAGCACTACATTGTTAAAGGTAAAGAATCCTTAGTTTATAGATTAAAGAAATCTCTATATGGTTTGAAGTAATCTCCTGGGATGTGGTACCTTAAGTTTGATGCCTTTGTGTTGTCAATTGGATTTGTAAGATCAAAATTGGATCATTGTGTTTATTTCAGAGTTGAAAATGATCACCTTCTTATTGTTGCATTATATTTTGATGATATGTTGTTGTTTGGGAAGGGTAAGGGTATGATTTTTTATTTTAAATCTTAGTTGTCAGCACAGTTTGAGATGAAAGATCTTGGGGTAGCAAGGTACATCTTGGGTATGGAAATCAGTAGAGACAGGTCTAATAGAAAACTTTGGTTGAGTCAAAGTAAGTATGTGAAGTCTGTGTTGGACAGGTTTAGCATGGAAGATTGTAGACCACTATGTGTTCCTGTTTCAGTGGGAACAAAGTTATCTATAGATGATTGTCCAAAATCTCCTAGTGAGGTGGAGGACATGAGTAGAGAGTACCTTATGCTAGTGCAGTTAGCAGTCTTATGTATGCTATGGTCTATACTAGACCAGAGATTGCCCAAGCAGTGGGAGTCCTGAGTCGGTTTATGGCTAACCCTGGATGGGTACATTGGGATGCAGTTAAGCAAGTATTTAGATATTTGAGGGGTACATCAGATTACTCCATATGTTACCATGGTAACTCTTATAGATCTCCACATTCAGTTTGTATTCATGGGTTTGTGGATTCACATTGGGCAGGTGATATTAATAGCAGAAGATCCACCAGTGCTTATGTGTTCACTATGTTTGGTGGTGCCATCAGTTGGATGAGTAAGCGACAACCTGTGGTTGCTTTGTCCACTATAGAAGCTGAGTACATGGCTACTACTCATGATTGTAAGGAAGCCATTTGGCTTAAGAGATTGTGTTCTGATGTTGGTGTTGATGCAGAATAGATTACTATTTGGTGTGACAGTCAGAGCGCTATTTGCCTTGTGAAGAATCCAACTTTCCATGCCAGAACGAAGCACATTGATGTGTAGTTTCACTTTGTGAGAGATATTGTGGAAGATGGAAAGGTAAATTTGGAGAAGGTAGATACTATGAAGAATGTTGCAGATGCATTAACAAAACTAGTGGGAATTGTGAAGTTTAGATGGTGTTCAGATTCTATGGGCCTTTTGGCCTATAGTGGTTAGTTCCTGTTATGTTCCTATTGCTCTTACAAGGTGTTCGACAAGTGGGAGAATGTTAGGAATAAGTTGTCTCAACCTTGGATAATTCCTATTCTTATTATTTATTTTGTAAAATCTATTTTCTTGCAAATAATGTAATTAAGTGTGAGTGTACATGTCTAGTTTTCATGTTGATGTGTCACTCCACTTGATGTGTCGACATCTTGAATTGTGTGTAAGGAGATCATGGCTGAAATGGTTATGACAGATTCTTATGACACGTAAGAGATATTTCTAAGAGATTTAAATGAAAAGTGAAGACATGCAAGACATGTGGCAACTGATAAAATTGAGTACTTTACACTTCCACAATTGTGGGGTTCGGGGCATCACCCTGAAAAAAAATTTAGGGTTCCTATTTTCTCAAAGAATAGTAAAACCCTAATTTGGCTATCCTTGGAAGTTGCCCTAAAAAGGAAAGCGCATGATATAAGTGTTTTTTAGGGTTACAGGAAAGGATACGAAAAGAGTGTATTGTTGGTATGATCTGGTGCTATAGGATTTGTCTTAGAGTGTCGATTGTCTCCTAAAAGAACTTGCATTTCAAGTGTGTTGTAACCGTTGTGTTGAAGATAATACATTTTTGAGGTTTTGGAGTGCTGGGGTTTTTTACCGAAAGGTTTTCCCCAGGGTAAATCATTGTATCATTCTATATTTTATGTATGCATGGTATGTGGCTACAATATCATTGTTAAAGTAGTTAACAAATCTAAAATTGTAAGGATTTAAAAGAATTTGCACAATACTTTCCTATAGAGATTAGTGTAGGAAGCTGTTTCTGCACCTGAGTTTCCTTACAAGTACATACTCCCCCTTTAACATCAATGGAAAAGGGCATCATAGATCTTTAGGCATAGGTACTACTCCAGAAGTAGAGTAGTCAACCATTCATCAGTCACTTAATGACTGATGTTCTTGTTGCTTCTTCTAAATAGACTCGGGAGAGGGAATTACTCCCAACTTTTTCCTGAGATACTCAAAAGTATCCTTTGATAAGGGATTTGTGAAAATATCTGCCAACTATTCTTTGGTGCTCACATAGTCCAATTTCATTTCTTTCTCTGCAACCTTTTCTCTTAAAAAATGGTACTTGATCTCTATGTGTTTTGTCTTTGCGTGCATCACAGGGTTCTTAGACATGTTGATAGTGCTAGTATTATCACAGTGAATAACAATAGGATAATCAACCTGAATGCCAAAGTCTTTAACCATCTACTTGATCCAAACCATGGTTGAACAATTTAGTGCTGCTGCAACATATTCAGCTTCTACTGTTGACTGAGAAATATAGTTTTGCTTCTTTCTTATCCAAGAAACCAACCTATCTCCATGAAATACTTCTCCTCCTGAAGTGCTCTTCCTATCATCAATACAACCTGCCCAATCTGCATCTGTATACACATGAAGTTTTACATTCTCTGATTTAGGATACCATAAACCATAGTCCATAGTTCCCTTTAGATATCTGAATATCCTCTTGATTTCCATTAGGTGATTCTGCTTGGGTTCAGCTGCAAATCTTCCAACAATGTCAACTGCATTAGATATGTCAGGTCTAGATTGATTTAGATAAATGAGTTTACCAATCATAGATTTGTACAATGTCTTATCAACTGTTGTGGAATCATCATCTTTTGAAAGCTCACTTCCTGTTATCATGGGAGTACATACTGGCTTACACTCTTCCATCTGGAAGGTCTTCAGTATTTCCTTCACAGATTTTGACTGTTTAATGAATATACCTTTATCTGTTTGCTTTACATTCAGACCCAAAAAGTATTTTATAGGACCAATCATGCTCATTTCAAATTCATTCTGCATTTCTTTTGCAAATTTTGTACTGAGCTTGTCATTACCTCTGAAGATAATGTCATCAATAGATATGGCAACTAATAATAATCCATCAGGTGTCTCTCTTGTGAATAGGTTATAATTTTCTGCTCCTTTCTTGAATCTAGTCTTGGTAAGATAACCATCAAGTCTCTCATACCAAGCTCTTAGGGCCTATTTCAGACCATAGAGTGCTTTCTCCAAGCTGCATACCATGTCTGGTTCATCTGAAAGATTAAATCCTTCAGGCTATTCTATGTAGACTTCTTCATTTAAGTCACCATTCAAAAAAGTTGATTTTACATCCATTTGATAAAATTTAAAGTCTTTGAATGTTGTATATGCCAAAAATAATTTAATGGCTTCCAGTCTACTCATAGGGTAAAATGTATCAGTGTAGTCTATTCCTTCTCTCTGCACATATCCTTTACATACCAATCTTTCTTTGTTTCTTACTATTGTACCTTCTTCATTCATCTTGTTTCTGAATACCCACTTTGTTCCAATCACATTTTTGTCACTGGGTCTAGGGACTAATTCCCATATATCATTTTTAATTATCTGATCTAATTCTTCTTTCATTGCATTCTTTGAATAAGAATCATTACAAGCATCTTCAACACTTAAAGGTTCAATCTGTGAAAGTAAACATACCTCTTCACCCATTGCTATACTTTTTTCTTTTGATCTAGTCAAACACTTCTGCTCTGATCTCCAATGATATCATCTTTAGAGTGGTATCTAGATGTGAATTTTGGAACCTTAGGTGTGACTTCTTCTTCTGTAATCTATAATTCTTCTCTGCTTGATTCAGGGTCATTGCATGAGACATCAATGTAATCAAACATTTCTTCAATAGCAGTATCTTTGTTGCTAGGCCTGGGTTCATCTTCAATCATAGGTGCATATTCATAGTATCTTTCTTGAACCATAAACTTCTCATCAATTTTTACATGATTAATTTCAATTACCTTTTTCAATCTCAGATTAAAACATCTATATTCTTTTCTTTTTATAGAGTAACCAAGGAAAATACCTTCATCACTTCTGGCATCAAACTTACCAACACCATCATCTCTCTTGATGTAGCACTTGCTACCAAAGATTCTAAAATACTTTACTGTAGGTACATTACCAAACCAAAGTTCATAGGGTGTCTTATCTATGCCTGGACTCAATTGAGTTTTGTTGATAGTATAAACTATTGTATTCACTGCATCTCTCCAATATGTGTGCACAACTTTTCCTTCAATCATCATAGTACGTGTTCTATCAAGTATAATATTGTTCCTCCTTTCTGCTATCCCATTCTATTGAGGGGTTCTAGGTGCACTCAACTATCTTTTAATGCCATGTTCTTCACAATAGTCATAAAATTGATTGGAGGTGAACTCTCCTCCTCTATCTGATCTCAGACATTTCAAATTTAATTCAGATTCATTCTCAACCTTAGCTTTGAATATTTTAAACTTCTCAAAGGCTTCAGATTTCTCCTTTAAGAACGCAACCCACATCATCCTAGAAAATTCATCAACAAAAAAAATGAAATACCTTTCTCCATAGTATGATCTTGTTTGGGTAGGATGACACAAATCTGTATGCACTAGGTCCAATTTGTTTTTAGTTGAGTTCTGCTTGCTTCTGAAGGAACTCCTTACATGCTTTCCCATAACACATTCCCTGCATATTGTGTCAACTGGTCTTGCAATACTAGGAAAGTCTCTGACTGCCTTGACATTACTTATCTTTACTATGTTATCAAAATTGATATGACATAGTCTCTTGTGCCATAACCAACTGTCATCTACTATTGCAACAAAACAACTTACATCATAATTGAGCTGAAAAACATTACCTTTTGTTTTGGATCCTGAAGCAATCATGTCTCCATCCTTGTTGTTAATGATGCACTTTTTGTCTTTGAACTCCAAATGATAACCTTTGTCAAGTAGCTATACAACACTTAGTAAGTTATGATGTAATCCATCAACATATAGAACATCATCTGTCTTGTTCTTTCCATCCAAAGTGATAGAACCTCTGCCTATGATAGTTTTAGGAGTGTTATCTCCAAATATAACCATACCACCTTTGTATTTTTCTAAATGAACAAATCTGTCTTTGTCACCTATTGTGCGTGCATATTTGGGTACCCGATAGAGAGACACAACACATCAATAAGTCATTGCATTAGTTCAAAATGGTTAGACAAGCATGTAAAACTACCTAATATTGACCTATTGCCTTCTAACTAGGAAGAGTGTGATTAGTAACATAAAAGCCCTCAGTTTATGCTATAATCAGTGACATATACGATCTAGCATGAAGGATTTTAGATTATAAACAAGCTAAAACGATGAGAAAAACATGCATTCTAGCTCTAAGCATGAAAGAAATAACAATGAAAAAGCATGATTTAAGAAGTGAAATGTTAGTCTAGTATTAATTCAACAACATAACTATGCATTTTTAATCTAAGATGAAGGCTCCTTTACTCTCAAAAATGGCTTCTATTTATAGAATAATGGGAGAGAGAGAGGGGAGACAAGGTTCATTTATGAGTTAAGGGACTCATTAATGGAGATGTAAGAGCTATTAATGCCTTGGGAATTAATGAGGCATGGAGGAGACATGGGCTTAAGGAATCTTAAAGAAGCAAGGGAAGAGTGTAAGAGGATGGCTTGAGAAGGTGGACCTTAAGGAAAGTCAAGCTTGAAAAAGTGGACTTTCTCAAGTGGGTTGAGTTGTTAAGTATTCCCTAATGGAATGTGACAACATTAGGAGGTGGGTTAGGGTAGAATTAGAATTATGATTAGATTAGTAAGGGTGAATGGGTTGAGAAGGGTTAGAACCCAGGGTAGAAGTGGTTGAGATAGGTTAGGTTGGGGTTTAGGGGAATATTAATTAAATGAATTAAACTTATTTAATTCATTTAAAAATATAGCAATTAATTATTTAAGCAATTTAATTATTTTTTAATAATTAGGGGACTATAGCCATTTTAATTAAATTATATAGGCTAGGGGAATGGGTTATTTTATAAGTGGGTAATTGATTTAGGGTTTTATTTAATTCCTTTATAATTAAATACTATAGCCATGTTTGATTTTGGTTTGATTTAATTGGTTTGAATTGATTTGAATCATATGGCTATAATAGTTAATATAAATCAGTGATAAAAAATCACGTAGGATATTAAATTGATTTGAAGAATTATGCCAAGTAGTAACAGGGTCGTTTGGACATAATCGACGATATGATCATATTTTAGGGCAAATAGGGTCCATAGTTGGAACAGACCAAATTTAGGTGGTTACATTTACCCCTCTTTGAATTGATGTGCGAACAGTGCATTAATTCAAAGAAAGTTTTTTGATTTTAACTTCAGAAAGATTGAGAATCTCATTCTTGGTTCTCGAATGAAATGTTGATGAGATTAGTCTCACACTTGATCAAACCAAACTGATGGAATTGATTTTGAACTTGGTTGTCGTCCAAAGATCAATAAAAGATTTTAAAAATACCAATTCTGAACTTGGTTATCGTCAAAAAATTGATAATACTGATTCTGAACTTGGTTGTCATTTGAAAATCAGTAACAAGCTTCTAGGAGCTTAATAAAAATCTTTTAAAATGAGGAAACATAAGATATCTAGCTCATGAGAACCAAAGCTTTCTATCTGACAGTTCCAACTTTAGTCAAGGAAACTGTTATGCCCCTAGTTTTTTTGATAACGAAGTCATTTTGATGTTCTTTTGAGAAAAATTTTAATTGATGATAGTGTGATCATGCCCCCTCAAGAATGAAATTGAAGGAAAAGAATAAATCCCTCAGTGGAAGGAACGTATCACTTGCAGGAAGCGGTAGGGCAAGAAAGAGGGGAGTAGAAGAAGGTGTGTTTAAACAAATAAACACATGATTATCAAGTTAATTATGTGAAAATATGAGTGAGAAAGCTGATAAAATGATGTTTAGACCAAGATGTATGATGAAAGGTGTAGATTGACCAATGTAGGGAACAACTGAAGAAAATTCATAATTTTTGAAACTGTAGCAAAAATGACACTGTGTTGTTGAAAACATCATAGGCACCTTTGATTTGGTTCCCGATTGAGTAAAAAGAGAATAGAAATGAATTTGTAGTTGTCTGGGAGGAGTTTTGAAACCCCTAAATGTCTCAAAAGATCCATATAAGCCTCCAAAATTATGATTTCACTATTCATTTTCACCTTCCTCCATAGAAATTCAGAGAGCTCTGTAGAGAAGATGGTAGTCCCCATGAGGAAGCACCATTTTGAGATGAGCTGCCGACATCAATAACCAGCCGACTACCCACCGCCATTAATTTCTCGATAAACTACCCTATGAATTTTGCAATTTTGAATTTCATGCATTTTTGTATTTTTAGAGCTAGTTGAATTTAGGATCGCATCCGAGATTCCAGATCGCATCCTGCTAATCCTGATTCACATCCAGTTTTTCTCAAATAGTATCCAGTTTTTCTAGATTCCTATGTCACATCTGGTATTTCCCAGATTGTATTTAGTTCCTTTAGTTTTGTCTTGTTTTGAGTGAAAATACAGTAGGGTATCGCATCCTATTTGCTGAGGATTGTATCCCGCATTTGGGATCACATCCCGTATTTCGGGGATCGCATCCGATAAACACAATCACATCCTGTATTTCCAGGATCACATCTGGTAGAAGACTTAGATTTTTTAATGTTTTTGATCTGTTTGCATCTTGCAAACTGGGAAATGATTTAGTTGTTTAGGAGTCTGCCCCTGTAATGTAGATAGGATACTGATGTATAGCCATTGTTTGTCCAAAATAGGCCCAGTTTGAGGTAGTCACTTTTCATGACACTTATCCTGCATGTGTACTTGCATTTTCTAACCATTTGTCAGATGATGAGCAGATGATCGTGATTCGATTTGGATTACGTTCCTTGATAGGTTTACCCAAGATCAGGGTAAACTGGGGTTTATTGACTGCGCTTGCCGAGAGATGGCATTTTGAGCACAACACCTTCCACCTACCGACTGGAGAGATTACAGTGACACCTGAGGATGTCTAGAGGATACTCCATGTACCGATGGTTGGACATGAGGTTTTCTTTGAGTCTAGAGCTGGCATGGCGATTGGTACTACAGGTAGATTCTTTCAAGATGATACCATAGACTAGAGATACTTATCATGGGATTACATGGTTGATCACTATGATCGATTATCTGTGTACTTAGCAGGCTTGGTAGGCGGCATCCTCATGCTAGATAGAGGTCAGCATGGATTCCTGGTTGGCTGGGTGAGCATGGTTGAGCAGAAGATCATCCACCATTGATGTTTTTCTTGGGGGAGCTATATATTAGTGCAGATGTACAGAGAGCTCCATGAGATTGTATACCATCACACCTGTAGTATGATTGTGGGTATACTCATTCTTCAGATTTGGGCCTGGGAGCACATCCCTATCACATGGTCAATTGTAGATAGGTAGAGGGCACCTGAGCAGCCCTATGTATACATGTATGAAAGCCTTTTACAACAGCCCCATCTAGGCAAGGTTGAGTACTAGCGCCGTCTATTTGATGATATGACAGAGGTCATCTAGTGACCATATCTAGATTGTGAGGTGTGGACCTCTGATGCCCGACAGGTACCATTTTTGTGTCAAAGTAGATATCTGATTGGCCGGATGAGGTATATTATAGAGCATTTTGTCATCACTAGAGTTTTGAGGTAGTATGGTTGGCGGTAGGGCCATACAGAGGATATTACAGTATATGCCCATACCTAAGATGAGACACCTCTATGGGGTGCATAGTTGACTTACGAGACTGCATATCAGGAGATCTGAGACATGGTGGTAGTAGACTGGGACCTTTGTCTAGATGTAGAGGATGTAGGTGTTTCAGATGGTTATGCCACTAAGAGACTTCAGTATCCATTTCCTCAATTCACTGTTCTAGCATAGATCATTCCTTGCATAGAGGAACCACTTAATTATAATCTTGATGACCGACCCATCAGGGGTAGAGGAGGTAGAGACAGGGCTCTTGGGAGACATGGGGGCTGTGATGGTGGTAGAGATGGTGGCAGGGATGGTAGGCATCCTCCTCTAGATGATGGGCCCAATGGAGATGACAGAGGTGGTGGAGGAGAGGCCATGGATATGGGTGGTGCTAGTAGCAGTGGGAAGGGCAGATGGTAGAGATTCAGATTTGTGGCCCCACAGAGAGATACTTCCCATTACTCACAGGTGAGTAGCAGCATCAGAGACATCAGGAGGCACCTAAGCATGATACAAGAAAGGATGGAGACCCATTGTCAAGACATGAGCAGGAGAGGGAGCAGCTCTGAGCTTAGATTACAGCCTTGGAAGCTAGAGCCATAGCAGCAGAGTCTAGGCTAGCTATATCAGATGCCTTGCTTATAGATAGGGACAGGCAGATGGAGAGATTGACGGAAGAGAGGGATGCATAGGCCTGTACAATAGTCCATCCGGGATAGAGGGCTACATATTATTATGCCCTATATCATGTAGTAGTTCGAGAGGGGTAGAGAGCTCCTTCATTTTTGTGAGTGGCCCAGCAGTCAAAGGGGGCCATGCCTCCTCCATTAGCGCCTTTTGCACCAACGCCTCCTCCTCCTAACCAGGGAGAGGGGGCGGGACAGAGCTGAGATGTTTGTATCATTTTTGTATGACATGTACATTTTGAGATCACATATGTATATCTGGATCCTACTGAGATCCTCTCTTTTGTATATTTGGATCCTTCTGAGATCCATTTTTGTAGATGACATTCATACATATATCTAATTCATTTTTTGGTGTACTGATACTCTCTATTCTCACTGACACACTTTATGCTTTCTGATACTCTTGATTCTTTGATTTGTACCATGTTATGATGATATATATCTGATGCAGCTTCTTGATTCTGACATGTTTCATGAGTTCTTTCTACTTTCATAGATGTGGTAAATGTATTTGTTTGCACATGTGATGATATCTTGGTCTTGTGATGAGTTAATTTTGTAGATGATAACATCATTTTATGATTTGGATGAGATGATTTATTACTGATATAAATATGTTATAAATGATACTTATGTGAAAATGCAAATGTATGTTTTCTTTTGATTCAATTTATGTAAAATAGATGTATGGATGCACTTAGGATGAGAAAATTAAAAATGCAATACATGGATGCTTTATTTTTGTATTTTCTTGTTTCTTCTAATGAATGCAAAATGTATGCTATGGATGTGTAGTGATATTTTGATATCAGTAATATAGATGATGTAATTAAATTGATGTTTTTAGAAGAAGATAGAAACCATTTTTGAGCACAAAATTCCTTATGTGGTTATTTCTGTTGATAAATGCATCATGCAAAATCTAAATGTAGCTATATGTAGACTCTTAGGACTTGTCACTAATTTAGCAAATATTGCAATATTTTTATCATCATTGGGTGCTTTTGAAATAGATACCATCTGATAGTACAACCATCAGTAATACCCACTGATATTATAAAAATTATGAATACTATGTTTTATTGAAATGTCGAAAATAGACTTAGGTACCAAGGCATAGAAGCTAGGACAACAAAATAGTCACCTTCCTTTTAATATACCAGATTTTGATTAAGGAAAGATATTGGACCCGTAATGACCTTGAAAATTCATATCCTTGGGTACATTATGATTCGTATACCTTAGTGAGAATTTGGATCAGAAAATAGACAAGGAAATTATTTCAACCTTCACTATAGTTTACACATAACGAAGATCGAGATATATGCGGCTATCCACCCATAGTGGTAGCTCTTACCATAAACATCCAAGTTAGGTGAAATTTATAGGATCATTTGAAATAATCACCATATGCAGAAACTTAAGAAAACATTATGTCCCCTATCCTTGTGACTCTTTGTCTTTGTGTAGATGTCATTGAGTAACTAAGAAGAGATAATAATTTATCAATTGTGAATCAATCCAATAAAATTTATAATTAATTAGATGCCCCTAGTTGAAAACATCATTAGGACATTAAAGAATCATAATCAAACCATTATCAAACTGTGTGTTTAAGTAGTACTTGTTCATTTATATGTCAAACACAGTAAAGATTCATCAATCATAAAATTGTAATACAAGCAATATGGTGTTCCATGTCTGTGTATTGATAGGATAATCCATTCATGTTTGCAATCCAATATAGCCTTGTAGGAACTCCGTTAATGTAAATTTTATGTCTGGATATGTGATGCTTGAAAAGACACCTTGGTTTTGAAAAAGTGACATTGTTTTGCATGTATCAAGAAACATTGTGTCTGTGAGACAAACCATCCTAGAGCAATCTAGCAACTACAATAGACTACGCCAGCAAAGATGCCCCCAGTGCAGAATGACTTATTCCTAAGACGTAAAGATAGACAAATCCTAAGCGAGGATAAGATAGTCATTTAGGAAGATGAAGTCAGCGTACAAGCATAGGAAAAATTATGAAGGCCTAGTATCAGTAGTGCATTGATAGATGGAGTGCAAAACACAAGTGATGCCTGATTGCCAGGTTTTCACCACATGGCAAGATCTTTCTCTTTCTTTTTTCTACCAAGATGCCTATTTTACCAGGTGCTCTTCAAGGCATTTTTCTCATTTTCAATTTTTTTCCTATTTTTTTGCTTTTTTGAATGTTTTTGTAGTATCAAGGTGCCTATTTACCAGGTTTTCACCAAAGATACCCTTTTCTGTAGGACTTTTTCCACTATTTTTGGATTTCTTCATGATCAATTTCTGATTGTTTTTGGTGTTTTGCAAGAAATTTTTGCTGTACAGGCTCTGCCAGCTGAACATTTAAGCATAGAACCGCTTCAAATGTAGAGTATTGATAGGATCTGGAAGAACTTCTCCCTGAGGTATAGCTAATTGATAAGCTCCAGTCCCAAAAGTAGTAGTGATAACATAAGGTCCCAGCTAGTTAGGTTCAAACTTTCATTTCTACTCCTTGTTAGGCTAGTTCTTAGGATTCTCCTTGAGGATGAGATCTCCTACTTCAAATTTGTGTGGTTTGACCTTTTTGTTGTAACCTTTGGACATACGTGCTTGATACACTTTGAGATGATCGAACGCTTGTTGTCTATGCTCATCTAGTAGGTCTAGAGAATTCACCCTATCTATGCGGTACTGCTCATTAGTAACCAGTCCTTGTAAAGATATCCACAAAGATGGGATTTCAACCTCAATAGGTAATACTGCTTCAGTGCCATAGACTAGAGAAAATGGCATGGCTCCAATTGGTGTTCTGATGCTTTTTCTGTAGGCCCACAGTGCTAGATTCAGTTTTAGATGTCAGTCTCTTCTAGACTTGCTTACAGTTCTATGTAGAATCTTGAGAATATTCTTGTTTGATGCCTCAGCCTATCCATTATCTTGAGGATAATAGATTGAGGAGCAATGTTGAGTGATATGGAACTGTTCACAAAGGTCATCAATGTCTTGATTTTTAAATTGGCCCCCATTGTCTGTTACAATTGAAGAGGGTATCACATATATACAAATAATGTAGTTCAGAATGAACATAGCCACCTGTTTGCCAATGGCTTTGATTAGCGGCATGGCTTCAACCCACTTTGTGAAATACTCAGTGGCCATAATGATAAACTTATGTCCATTTGAAGAGTGGGGATATATTTGTCCAACCAAGTCAAAGGCGCATTGCTGAAATGGCTAATGTGTTATGAAAGGTATAAGTTCTCTGGTAGGAGCATGAATAAGGTTTCCATGTGTCTGGCATTTAAGACATGCTTTTGAAAATTGAATAGCATCCTTCTCCATGGTAGGCCAATAATAGCCTACTCTAAGCAGTTTCTTGGCTAATGAAAAGTCGTTCAAGTGTGATCCACATATACCTTCATGGACATCTTTTAATGCTAGATCAGACTCTTCTAGTTCTAAACACCGAAGAAGTGTACCGTTGATACTGCGTCGATATAGGTTGTTAGTTATGAGGACGTAACGTGATGCTATCCTAATCAGGGATCTTTTCTCATTTCTGGATAGATTGGTGGGAAAGAAATGGTCAGAAAGGTAAGCAATGATACTGGCATACCGAGATTGAGCTAGGGTAGTCAAGGTACATATTACCTGGTATTCAGGGGTATAAAAGGAAGGATAGGATATTTCTTCCACCAAGAAGTCATAGCAGAACTGATGCTTCTCTAGTTGTAACATGGATGCCAAGGTAGCCATAGCATTTGCAGCCTTGTTTTTTCTGATCTTGGTATCTGTTGGAAGGTGACAAAGACAAAGTACTTCTTTAGATCATCAACTAGTTGCTTGTAGGGCATCAAATTTTCATCTTTTGTTTGATACTCCCCATTGACTTGATTGATAATTAGTTAGGAGTCACCATACACATGTAACTCTATGATCTTCCATTCCATGGCTAGGTTGAGGCCATTGACCAATGCTTCATATTCTGAGATATTTTTGGTGCACGGAAACATTAATTTGTAAGATTTGGGAATCTTGTATCCTTGTGGAGTTATGAAGAGGACCCCTGCTCCAGATCCTTGTTGAGTGAATGAACCATCAAAGTACATCTTCCATGGATGTTCAGTGAGATGCATGATTGTTTCATCAGGAAATTCAATTAGTAAAGGTTCATCATCCTGGAGTGGTGAATTATCCAATTTATCTACAAGTACTTGTCCTTTGATAGCTCTCCTTTCAACATATTCAATGTCAAACTCACTTAGAATTAGGACCCATTTTGCCAAACATCCTGTTAATGCTGTTCTTCTCAAAAGATACTTTAGAGGATCAATTTTAGCAATGAGCTTCACTGTACGAGATAGCATGTAGTGTCTCAATTTCTATGATGCAAAGATGATTTCTAAACATGATTTTTCAATAATTCTATAATTTAGCTCATAAGTGAATAATGTTCTACTAATGTAGTAGATAGCTCGTTCTTTCTTTGTTTCATTTTCTTGCACATGTAATACTCCTAGGGATGTAGTTGTTGCTGAGATATTTAGGAGTAAGGGTTTTTCATGAATAGGCACCGTAAGAATAGGTGGAGCAGCTAGGTACCCCTTCAATTCTCTAAAGTTTTCTTCATAGTGTTCGTCCCATTTGAATGTAACCCCTTTATGTAGTAGCTTAGTAAAGGGTTGTGCCTTATCTGCATGTTGGGACATGAATCTCCTAATAGACTGGAGTCTCTCTTATAGTGTACTCATTTGATTGATGTTACATGGAGGAGTCATCTCTAGAATAGCCTTTACTTTTGTAGGATCTACCTTGATTCCCTTTGCTGATACTATGAATCCTAAGAGCTTTCTTGATTGGACCCCAAAGGCACATTTCTTTGTGTTGAGCCTAAGTTTGAACTGTTCCATTTGATCCAAGATCTTTCCTAAGTCAGCAATGTGAGTACCTCTTTCTTTGGATTTAGCCAATGTGTCATCGACATAGTCCTCCATGTTCTTGTGCATCATGTCATGGAATATTGTTGTCATGGCTCTTTGGTATGTTGCACCGGCATTCTTTAACCTGAAAGGCATGACATTCCAGTAAAAGGTGCCCCATGCACATGTGAATGTAGTTTTTTCTTGATCCTCAGGGGCGATCTTGATTTGATTATAGCTTGAGAATCCATCTATTAATGAATACATCTGGTAGCCCGCCATAAGGTCTATGATCATGTCAATGTTGGGTAGAGGAAAATCATCTTTTAGACATGCTTTGTTTAGGTCTCTAAAGTCTGTACAGATCCTGATAGATTTATCAAATTTAGAAATGGGGTCCACATTGGAGATCCACCCTGCATAGGAAATGACTCCAATAAATCTAGCTTTCAACAACTTTTCTGGCTCTGCTTTTACCAATAATGCAACATGAGGATGCATCTTTCTAAGTTTTTGTTTTACGGGCTTGATCCCAGGAGCTATAGACAAGTGGTGTATGATGAGATTAGGATCTAGCACTGGCATATCAGTGTAAGACCATGCAAAGTTGATCTTCTTCTCTTTTAGGAATTCTATGAACTGTACCTTCTCTTCTTCTGATAAAGATTGTGCTAGATGAACTATTTGAGGATTTTCAACAGTGCCCAAGTTTACTGGCTATGTTGGCTCAATCTATATCAAAGATCTTTCCTGAAAGTGTTCAAGGAGGATATCAAGAGTATCATCCTTTGGTGCCTCAAAGAGGTTTTCACCATTGGATATGTCTTTTTTGTTTACTATTTTAGGATCTGATATAGCTAGAGAGTGGTTTTCACCATCAGTCTACTTTTTCTTTTTATTTTTCAGTTTGTGACTAAGAAACTTGATATCCTCCTATGACATGTTCTTGTTCCTTGCATTGGTGGAAGAAGGGTAAGGTTCACAAGCATTAAGATAACAAGCTAGGGAGTGGTCATTGGAAAATTCAAGAATAGGAGTAGGATCTGTTTGAGTCCAATCAATTAGGTCTAGAAGTACCAATGTTAGGGAGTCAGATTTTAGGAAGGATGACATTGTGTTAGCATCAAGACCATTAACCGACATGACATGATCTATTAAGTTAAATTATTTGATATTTATATCAATAAGAGTGAGATTTTTGTTAAAAGGGTCATTGTTAGTTATATATGGATCAAACTCTAGTGACTCATTAGTATAAATCTCATCATCATCCCTCTGTAAAAGGAGTCTCCTTGCTTGTAGCCTATGAAATTCTCTTAGACTTATGTACTCACTAGGGTCTCCATCAATGATCGGGGGAAGAAACTCTTCTTCTACTTCAGGAGGATCAGTATCATTGAAAGGAGTGTTAGATCATTTACTAGGAGCTGAGGGAGCTACAAACATGTGAATTGTATCTATTCTAATATCTTTAGAGGTAATAGATAGCTTATCCCACTCATAGTCATGAGAGTCTATTACATCATCATCAGATCTGTTTAAGTATTCAGCAATGGTTATTTGATGGACTTGGTTAGCTTCTTGTAGATCAAAGTGAGGTAGATTCAGGACATGTGAAATTGTGACCAATTGCCCCCAGTTAGGATGTAAATTCTATGGCCGGGGTATCTCTTGAGTGATTATTTCTATGGTGTCTCCTACCTCTTGAATGGGAGGTTGTGTTAGCAAAGAAGTGTGAAGATCTTGTGGTACCTCAAAGCTAGGTACATAGTGTTCTCCTTGATATTCAGGATTCTCTGCACCAATATGTAGTAATCTCTCATAAGGCCATGGTTCCAATATTATCTCATTTGTTTTATCACTCCATGTTTCATAAGGTGGACTCTCTTTTGAAGTAGGTTTGTTGGATTGAGTATTAAAACCCAGTCCTTTTTTATCTCTATTGTTACGAAACTTCATGGGTATGGGTTCAATGATCCATCATCCTGTGTCATTTAGAGGTCCCTTTCCTTTGTAACACATTTGTGTGAGAAAATTATATCCCTTTCCATACTATTCTGGGGATATCTTCACATGTTTGACCTCAGATTCCCCTGGTTCTCCTTTGTAAAGCCATTCCAAGACTGCCTGTTCTTCTGTGTTATTTGAAGAAGATGTGGATGCCTTTATCATGCCAGTTTCTTTGTGTACTTCTAGTTCTTTGAATGCTAGATGTGTGAATGTTGATGATCATTTTCCATAGGAATTCGGTGACACTGGAAGGTCTGTCAGTGAAGGAGTCAGGTCCAGCTTGTACTCTCCCATACCTGTTTCTTCGAGTTTCAAAGTTTTGCTAAAACTCTTCATAACCATGTCCTTGGTTATTTCAGGAGCAACTGCATCCATAGCCTCTTTGTTGTGTGGGATCATGCTACCTTCTTTGATATTGTTGCAAGTGTAGTTGGCATTTATAGTAATTGTCACTTCTATCCCATTATGTGGGAACTTTACGCATTGGTGATAAGTGGATGGTATAGCTTGTATTTCATGCATCCATGGTCTCCCCAGTAGAATATTGTAGGCTACTGGTAGATCCAGAACTTGACATATGATGTTCCTCTCGATGGGTCTGACTCTGATAGGTAGAGAAATAAGACCCCTAGAGGATCTCTCTTCCTCATCATAAGCTTTGATGGTTATCTTGTTTCTAGTTTCAATTGTGTGTTCTAAGAGACCTAGTCTCTGACATGATCCAGTGTACAAATATTCAATCCTGCATCTCCATCTATCAATACATGCCTAACATGGGATTTATGAATAAGGACTTCGATATGGAGGGGTTGATTGTGTGGATGGGTCAATGACTTGTCATCCTCTTCAGAAAAGGAGAGGTAATGTGGTGCTGAGATGTGATTGACCATTGCTTGAAACTTGTCTATATCGATATCCTTTGGAACATTAGCAGCATGTAGGGCCTATTCTAGGATTTCCCTATGTACCGTGGATATCTTGAGCAACTCAAAGATGGAAATTTTGGCAGTGGCTCATTGCAATTGGTCTACCAAGTCATATTTTTCTCTAGGGATAGTGACCACATGTTTTGCTGCTGGTTTAGAAATAGTTATAATAGGAACCTTTGATGTTGATGTCAGTTTTTGAGGTCCCTTGATTGTAACCTATGCTTGGCTCCGTGTTACAACATTTGAGGAAGATGAGGCACCTTTAATTATGATCACATTGATGGATTTAGTTTTAATATTGAGCATATTAATCACATTGTCACTTTTGGAATAGGTGTAGCTTACCTCATTACCCTTTCCTTTAGATGTCTCTCCTTGATTGTAATTAGGAAAGGGTTTGTTGAATGCTATATGATCCTCATTAGTAGTATGTCCATCTACTTTGATCTTACCTCCTTCGATGAGGTCTTGGATGACATGCTTAAGTTTGAGACAATTATTAGCCTTGTGTCCCTTGTTTTTGTGGAAGACACAATAGGAGTTATCATCCCACCACCTAGGTTTGACCATTGGTTCCCATGGTTTAGAATCGAGAATCGTAAGAACTTTTTTATCCACCAGCATTTTCAAAATAGTGTCAAGAGGTTCCCCCAAAGGAGTGAATGTTCTTTGGGGTTTTGAAGTCCATGTTCGTTCCTTATTGTTATCATTGTTCACTTTGGGAACATGAGGTGTTACTTTAGCCTCTTTTCTTGCTTGCATGCCATTGGTTAGATTGAATGCTTCACATTTAGAATTAATGTTAGAGGCATCAACCACTCCGTCATTAACAACATTTTTGTTTTTCTTCCACCATTTAGGCTTGGAGTTGGAGTTACTACCTTTGTTTTCATTTTGAAGGGTGATCTCTCCCTTTTTGACCATGACTTCCTCAATATAGAGGGCATTTTTAATCATCCTATCAAAGCTAGGAGAGTCTTGCATTTGTAGAGCATAGCTCAATTCAGGCACTAGATTATTAACGAAGATTTCCATTTTCTCTATTTTGGGAATAACCCTTGAATATCGTGCAAAAATCTTCCTCCATCTTTGTAGGAAGTGTGTGAATGATTCTCCAGTTCATTGTTTGGTGTTACATAGGTCCATCATAGTTACATCATGTTGGATGTTGTAGGAGTAATGTTGAATAAACCATTGCATCAACTCCTTGAATGTCTTGACCTTAGGGTTTAATTTTGAGAACCACTCCATGGCATTACCTCCTAGACTTATTGGAAATAGTTGCATGAGGTATGTGGGTTCATGCATGTACTCAATGCTTAGAGCACAAAATTCTCTTACATGGTTGTGTGGAGCAGTTTCTCCCGTGTACTTGTCATACTTTGGCCTTGCCACATTAGGAGGAAACAGGACCATAGTGATACTCTTGTCAAAAGGAAATGGACAAATGGTGTCCAAAGAGTATTTTGTCTTAGGTTTCTCCTTCTCTTGTTTGAGGTTGGTGAGCTCTGTTTGCATTAGATTGAGCTGTTTGGTGAGAATAGATATCAGGTTTGGTACCTCCTTTTCTTTGATATTTTCCACATTACAATCCTTGGGTAGTTTGACACCTAAGAATGCTAGATGGAAGAAGTATTTTTCTTTATCGTCACCAATTATTCATTCTAATAGCTTGTGGATCTATTTACTTTGTTTGAGTTTTTCATATTCATCTTCAGGGTTCTCTTCCTCACTATCTAATCCAAATGGATTATTTTCAAACTTGGGTCTTTCTTCCTCTTCTGTGCCTTCGAATTGTACTTTTTTTCCATCATTATAACCCTCAAAAGCATTACTCCATTCATTAGTGTGGCTATCTATTTGAGGTGAATCTAGATCAAGAAGGGAACTACAAGAAGTTTCTCCTTGAAAGTGTGGTGTTTTAGGAGGCACTTTTGATCCTTTAGTTGTGTACTGGTTGCGTCTTGTGTTAACCATGAAGTTTGTTCCTCAACTTTGTTAACATTTCTCAATAGTGCAAGTAAGGATTTTAGATCATTCAAGTGGGCGTGTCTAGGTAAAAGTAACTGTTTGTTGTTGGTGGATGTAAATGACTCCAGTGTCAGAGGGTTAGAATGCCCTGATAGTGAGCTAGGAACCAAGTTGTTGATAGAAAATGAGTAGACCACACGTATTGAACCGATCATGAAAGACTGACTAAGCATGCAAGGTGGATGTTTCAAAAGTGTTTTGAAAATAACAATAGGGAGACCAGAAGAGACAACAGTAACCAGCTAAAGAGAAAAAAGGGTATCCTAATCAACTAAGACTTCCTAAGAAAAACTCCTACAAATGCCCATTGTCCTGAATGTGAGCTCCCAGATGCGAGCCTCTGATGGTACCAGATACGATCCTAGAATCTGGATATGACTTCTTACTGACCAAATGCGATCCTAAATACCAAATGCAATCCTAAAAATTGAATGTGACTTGGGAAAAATAGGATACGATCTTATGATGGTTTTGTCAGTTTCAGTCAGTTCTGAAAAGCTCATTTTTGAAGTGCGTGAATTTGATTATTTCCAGATTGCGTCAAGAGGTGTTGTAAGGTGTGAAAAACACTTGTACTCTAGGGTTTGAAATTTGTTGATTGTTTTGAGGAGCTTATCTTTTTAATGATCTTTAGAACACGTCAAACAGTTTTACATTGTTAAGAGGGTGAAACAAACATTCATCTTGTCTTATTTTCTAGGTGGAGGATGAAAATCTTTGCTTGTTGACTCAGGTACACACTCAAATGATAATCAAAATACAAACATCACCAAGCACGCAATGGCTCCAGTCATGATGTTGTATTAGCCGACTCCAAACGGAAGTGAGGGCACGATATGATGAGTGTCTTGGGGCAATTACTTTTTGCCTTGCACAAAGATTATCACCCTTTTGGGGATGAATTAGAAATTCTTTCAGTTGAATTTGTTGTAGATTATTGGGAAATCCATTCAAAAATGTCCCCCATAGAATTGCATAAGGCAAAATTTAGGCGTATAGCCCTATGAGTACCTGAATATATGTAGTCTCACAAGAAAGATTCAAGCAGCTCCGCTCTACATATATCCTGATATGTTCAAGGAATGATGTTGTAATTCCAAGAACAAAACTAGTTCCATCTTCTGAGGCTTTGGCCTACGAGGAAGAAACTATTTATAGTGAGTTGGAAGGGTCAGCGTAAGACCTGTCCTCACTTGGGTCATTCCTGAGAGATTTTTTCCTCAACCGGCAGGCCCTCTACTATTTAAATATATGGTAACCAGGATTGGCGAGCTTTGGATGTCTGGATTTCTGATTCTTCTTCTGAAGAAGAGCATACTCTCCTGATCTAAGTCATTTTCTCCCAAAACACTTAAAACAAAGTTCATTCCTTCAAGCTATGTTGACCTTGATTTATTTGTTCCTATTTTAAAGAAAATAGGATGCTTGAAAGGGAAAGTTTGCCTTGTTCAATTAACCACAATACTTTAATGATTTGTGTTGTTCAATTTCTGATCCAAAAAGAATTAAGCCATTGAACTTGTTCTTTAATCCCACATATTTATTGTTTTGTTTTTTTCATTTACTATCCAAAAGGAATTAAGTGTTTTGTTTGCTTGTTCATTTACCCCAAATTCCATTCAATCCATAAACTGATGTATGAGTTTCTGATTTTCCTTAAAAGGAAAAGAGCATAATCCTCTAGTCAATTTAGTGACAAATTGGAATATGTGTTTTAAATTTTGAAAACAAGTAAATAGAGGTCAAGATGGGAGGTTGGCAACCTGTAAAACTGAGTTAGTATCTGTTAGTGAAAACTCCCACAAAAAAAATCTAAAAACACCTTGTAAACACTTGTTAAGCTGCAAAATACCACAAACACCACTTGTCAAAATGTTAGGATTAGGTAAACCGAATGCACAAGCTTTTTAAATAGATGCGAGCCAAAATTTATACTAAATGTGACATAGTATACCGTATGCGAACTTTTACACCAAATGTGATCCCTTGCTGACCAGATGCGAGCCTAAACCAGAAACAACTCGGGAAATCCTGGATGCGATCCGACTTTTCTGCGGTGCGATGGCGTATCCGGGATGCGATCCTAAATGATTAAAAATGATCCTGTGGCCGAATCCTAAGAATGCAAATTGGCAAAAAAGTGTTATAAAATGAGGCCAAGTTGGAAATTGGGCCCCATGGTGGGTGCCAAAAATGTGCGTGTGTATTTGGGTACCTGATAAGAGACACAAAACATCAATAAGTCATTGCATTAGTTCAAAACGGTTAGACAAGCATGTAAAACCACCTAATATCGACCTATTGCCTTCTAACTAGGAAGAGTGTGATTAGTAACATAAAAGCCCTTAGTTTATGCTATAATCAGTGACATATACGACCTAGCATGAAGGATTTTAGATTATAAAAAAGCTAAAAAGATGAGAAAAACATGCATTCTAGCTCTAAGCATGAAAGAAATAACAATGAAAAAGCATGATTTAAGAAGTCAAATGTTAGTCTAGTATTAATTCAACAACATAACTATGCATTTTTATTCTAAGATGAAGGCTCCTTTACTCTCAAAAATGGCTTCTATTTATAGAAGAATGAGAGAGAGAGAGAGAGGGGAGACAAGGTTCATTTATGATTTAACGGACTCATTAATGGAGGTGTAAGAGCTATTAATGCCTTGGGCATTAATGAGGCATGGAGGAGACATGGGCTTAATGAATCTTCATTAATAAGGCATTAATGAAAGCCTTAAAGAAGCAAGGGAAGAGTGTAAGAGGATGGCTTGAGAAGGTGGACCTTAAGGAAAGTCAAGCTTGAGAAAGTGGACTTTCTCAAGTGAGTTGAGTTGTTAAGTATTCCCTAATGGAATGTGACAACATTAAGAGGTGGGTTAGGGTAGAATTAGAATTAGGATTAGATTAGTAAGGGTGAATGGGTTGAGAAGGGTTAGATCCCAGGGTAGAAGTGGTTGACATAGGTTAAGCCAGGGTTTAGGGGAATATTAATTAAATGAATTAAACTTATTTAATTCATTCAAAAATATAAGAATTAATTATTTAAATAATTTAATTGCTTTTTAATAATTAGGGGACTATAGCCATTTTAATTAAATTAAATAGGCTAGGGGAATGGGTTATTTTGCAAGTGGGTAATTGATTTAGGGTTTTATTTAATTCCTTTATAATTAAATACTATAGCCATGTTTGATTTTGGTTTGTTTTAATTGGTTTGAATTGATTTGAATCATATGGCTATAATAGTTAATATAAATCAGTGATAAAAAATACCTAGGATATTAAATTGATTTGAAGAATTATGCCAAGCAGAAAGAGGGTCATTGGACATAATCGAGGGTATGATCACATTTTAGGTAAAATAGGGTCCATAGTTGGAACAAACCAAATTTAGGTGGTTACACCTGTCATATGATGAGAGCATCCACTGTCAATGATCTAATCAGTTCTGATGTCTGCTTTGGAAATTAAGGCTAACTCTTGTTATCCCTTTTCATCTGAAATGTCCATTTCCTTTAGCAACCTTTCCATGTCTCTAAGGGCAACAAATCCAATTTCATCTTCTCCTAAATCTTCATCAGTTACACCTTCTTCAGCATGATAACATTCCTTCTTATATTTGGGTTTGTAATCAGATATGAACTTCTTGACTCTTGTGGGACACTTAGATGCAAAGTGACCAATCTTGTTACATGAAAAGCATTTGAATGGGAGTTGTCCTTCATATTTTCCTTTTCCTTTCTTTTCTCTTTTAGAAATCATAACAATGATTTCTTCTAGTTCTTTATCAAATTCTTCTTTCTCATTATGACTGGAGATATGTAAGGATTTCTTACCATGGATTGAGGCTTTGAAAGCTATTTCACTTTTAGGTTTAGTCTTCAATCTTGATATCTCAAATGCAGAGATTTTGCTGATCAAAGTCTCTCTCTTGAAGTCTTATGAGAATTGCATGGTTTCCTCTAGAATACTTATCTTGTTTTCATA
>MU228136.1:123761-139736 GCA_018584345.1 Thuja plicata | reverse complement strand
TCATCTTGTTTCTGAATACCCACTTTGTTCCAATCACATTTTTGTCACTGGGTCTAGGGACCAATTCCCATGTATCATTTTTGATTATCTGATCTAATTCTTCTTTCATTGCATTCTTCTAATCAGAGTCATTACATGCATCTTCAACACTTAAAGGTTCAATCTGTGAGAGTAAACATACCTCTTCATCCATTGCTAGACATTTTGCTTTTGATCTTGTCAAAACACTATTGCTCTAATCTCCATGGATATCATCTTTAGAGTGGTATCTAGATGTGAATTTTGGAACCTTAGGTGTGTCTTCTTCTTCTGTAATATGTGATTCTTCTCTACTTGATTCAGGGTCATTGCATGAGACATCAATGCAATCAAACATTTCTTCAATAACAGTATCTTTGTCACTAGGCCTGGGTTCATCTTCAATCATAGGTGCATATTCATAGTATCTTTCTTGAACCATAAACTTCTCATCAATTTTTACATGAGTACTATCAATTATCTTTTTAAATATCAAATTGAAACATCTATATGCTTTGCTTTTTGTAGAGTAACCAAGGAAAATACCTTCATCACTTCTAGCATCAAACTTACAAACACTATCATCTCTCTTGATGTAGCACTTGCTACCAAAGATTCTGAAATATTTTACTGTAGGTACACTTCCAAACCAAATTTCATAAGGTGTCTTATCTATGCCTGGCCTCAATTGAGTTCTGTTGATAGTATAGACTACTGTGTTCACTTCATCTCTCCAGTAGGTGTGCGCAACTTTTCCTTTAATCATCATAGTGCACACTGTATCAAGTATTATTTTTTTCCTCCTTTCTTCTATCCCATTCTTCTAAGGGATTCTAGGTACACTCAACTATCTTTTTATTCCATGTTCTTCACAATAGTCATAAAACTGATCAGAGGTGAACTCTCCTCCTGTATCTGATCTCAGACATTTCAGTTTTAATCCAGATTCATTCTCAACCTTAGCTTTGAATATTTTGAACTTTTCAAAGGCTTCAGACTTCTCTCTTAAGAACACAAACCACATCATCCTAGAAAAATCATCAACAAACAAAATAAAATACCTTTCTCTGTAGTATGATCTTTTTTGGGTAGGACCACACAGATCTGTATGCACCAGGTCCAATTTTTTCTCAGCTGAGTTCTGCTTTCTTCTGAAGGAACTCCTTACATTCTTTCCCATAACACATTCCCTACATATTGTGTCAACTGGTCTTACAATACTAGGAAGGTCTCTGACTGCCTTAACATTATTGATTTTTACTATACTATCAAAATTGATATGACATTGTCTCTTGTACCATAACCAACTGTCGTCCACCTTTGCAACAAAGCAACTTACATCAGAATTGAGCTGAAAAACATTACCTTTTGTTTTGGAGCCTGATGAAATCATGTCTCCATCCTTGTTGTTAATGATGCATTTTTTTTCCTTGAACTCCAAATGATAACCTCTGTCAAGTATTTTTCCAACACTTAGCAAGTTATGATGTAATCCATCGACATATAGAACATCATCAGTCTTGTTCTTTCCTTCCAAAGTGATAGAACCTCTGCCTATGATAGGTTTGGGAGTGTTGTCTCTAAATCTAACCATACCACCTTTGTATTTGTCTAGATGAATGAATCTATCTTTTTCACATGTCATATGATGAGAGCATCCACAGTCAATGATCCAATCAGTTCTGATGTCTACTTTGAAAATTAGAGCTAGCTCTTGTTCTTCTTTTTCATCTTCAATGTCCATTTCCTCAAGAAACATTTTCATGTCCCTAAGGGAAATGAATCCAATTTCATCTTCTCCTGAATCTTCATCATTTACACCTTGTTCAGCATGATAAAATTTCTTCTTATATTTAGGTTTATAATCAGATCTGAACTTCTTGACTCTTGTGGGACACTTAGATGCAAAGTGACCAATCTTGTTACATGAAAAGCATTTAAATGGAAGTTGTCCTTCATATTTTCCATTTCCTTTATTTTCTCTTCTAGAAATCATAGCAATGATTTCTTCAAGTTCTTCATCAACTTCTTCTTTCTCATTATGACTGGAGATGTGTAAGGATTTTTTACCATGGGCTGAGGCTTTGAAAGCTGTTTCACTTTTAGGTTTAGTATTCAATCTTGATATCTCAAATGCAAAGATTTTGCTGATCAAAGTCTCTCTCTTGAAGTATTGTGAGAATTGCATGGTTTCCTCTAGAATAGTGGTCTTGTTTTCATAGTTTGATGTTAAAGTGGTTAGCAACTTGTCCATTATATCTTCTTCTAATATTTCTCAACCATTGTTTCTGATTCCAGAGACTGCTTCATTTTTTCTTTGATTGTAGTCTCTAATGTTCTCTTCGGGTAACATCTCAAGACTGTTGTATTTATTTTTCCATGTCTTCCTACGTGCATTCTTTGCTTGAATATCTCCTTCAAACATATCTTCTAAATACTTCCATATGGTATAAGC
This sequence comes from Thuja plicata, assembly GCA_018584345.1. Classification (NCBI taxonomy): domain Eukaryota; kingdom Viridiplantae; phylum Streptophyta; class Pinopsida; order Cupressales; family Cupressaceae; genus Thuja; species Thuja plicata. Next base: position 137,263 of record MU228136.1, on the reverse strand, counting down.
TCTGTCAATTTTCTTGATCTCAAAAAATTCACTATCGAATAAGGCACCGATTAGGGCTTCTTTGGCAATTACATTATTGGTAAATGTTTCCTTTTGTCTATTAGTAGCATCATCCTTTTCAAGGTCTTTCAGAGATGGAATTACAAATTCTTGTGTGGAAATTTCAAAGATCTCAAAGCCAACACACTGTAGATGTGTTATCATTTTATTTTTCCAATCCAAATAATTTTCTCCATCGAACTTAGGGCTTTCTTTTCTGAAGTAAGACATCTAATCTACCTTAAGCTGTTAGGCTTCTTCTCCAAGGTACTTGGCTCTGATACCAATTTTTAGAATAGTCCCAGAGGATAACTAAGAGGGGGGGTGAATCTATTATCAGTAACTTTAATTCTTTTACGTCCTTAACTTCAAAATACAACAACATAAATGCTTAATCAGATAACATAGTATACAACACACAATTTGATTACGGGGAAACCAAATGGTAAAAACCCCATGGGAATTAGCACCCATAATGAACCATACTTGTTTATATTAATACCTGTTAGAAGATATTTCAACCATGTTAGGAGTTGTACATTACAATGCAATAAGTATAGTGACTTGGTTAAGGTTCGGACCCTGTTAGGAGTCTTTTACAAATAACCCTGTTAGGGGTGGTGGACTCACTGTCCAAAATCTCACTGCTTGATGGTGAAGGATACAACCTTCTGTATAATAGATATGCACTATATCTGATGATGAAATATAGACTAGACCTATTTTCTTGATTAGTTCCTATATATTACAATCTTTCACTTCTTCTTCACATAGACTCTTGATGAATGAACCACATCTTATCTTCTGCTCTGTACATCTTCTGTCTCTTTTTTATTCATTCACACTTAGCGTTCACAAATGAAATAATATAAGTATCTTCTCCAAATTAGAAGGTAAATTTGGCTCTTAGAAACACTTCAACAACATCTTAGTCAACTTAACTAAGCACGCAAACAATATTAAGTCCACGCAAGTCAAACTGTATAGACGTGATGCTTCACTGAGTTGGCTCCACCAAATCAACTCAAACAACATGATCTTGATGTAATATGATAGGCCCTTTTAACCAAAGATAGTTAACTCATAACTAACCATGAATATACACAGGCATATCCTGAAGATAGGTGCAACTCAAGAAACATGTTATATATGTCGGCCCTAAACAGTTACACATCCAAAACTGTAACTGCCAATAATAGAATTACATAACTTACTGAAACATCATATTTGGGTCTACGTGTATGAACATAACATGATATATATGTCAAAAACATGTATCTATCCATGCAAGTCTTCATATCATCATTCTGATAAGTACATATAGAATTACTACTATGTATTATATGTTGTCATCAATGAGAAACATACAATCTATCAACTGCTCATAATCAAATATCCAACACAATCTTCTCATTTGATTTCTCTTCCTAATTCTTTGAACATTCATTTCATTAAAGCCAATACCAGACATATCACCTTTAGGTTTCTATTTGTCTCTCTGTTCATCAATCAAATCACTGCTGTTGTGAAGTTCCTCAATGTGTTTCTTTTCTTCAACAAGTTCAACTTTTATAATTTGATTGTATTTTTCCATTTCCAGATACGTGTTCTTGTAGTTGTCAACCTCATTATTCATGTGATCTAATGCACTATTTAAAGCTTCTTCAACTTTCTTCTTAGCATCCTTCTGTACCTTTATTTCTTTATCCATAGTCTCATTTTCAAGTTTCAGAGTTTCATTCTCTTCTTTTAGTTGCTTCACCTTATCTGAACTGTCTTCATCTAAATCCTCTTTTATTTAAACCACAAGATCATGTCTTTGATTTCTGGAAACCTCAAGTTGGTCTTTGTTTTTCTTTATAAATTTCTCATCTCTTCCCATGTTGAATCTCAACTCTCCATTCTCTACTTTTTCTTTATCAAGGTCTTCAAGTGCAACATCAAATTTTTCTTGTAAACTGTCCAAATCCATTCTGATCTCCCTCAAGCTGTTAGAATTTCTCTCCAAGGGCCAAAAGATCTGATACCAATTGTTAGGATTGGATAATACTAAGAGGGTGGGTGAATCAGTATTATAGCACTTAATCAAATTCTTCAACCATTTATATATTAACCATAAACTTGCAATAAAGAAAAGAACATAAGAAAATGACATAGTACTCATAACACCATATTTTGTTTTTGAGGAAACCTTGGCCAAGGGAAAACCCCGGTGGGGATGGTACCCACAAGCATGTACTAAAGTATAATGTCCCTGTAAGGAAACCTGGCCCTATTAGGAGCTCAATATTACATAGCACATTTCCTTGTTAAAGGAATTACAACCATGTTAAAGGTTCACAACACCCTGTTAGGGGCCAACTAAGCTTACAGCTCTTACAATATAATTCTGGTTACAAAGTGTTCTCAATCATGAAAAAAAACAAGCAACACTAGTGCTTAGATAGTTCCTTTATTATTCTTCAGTGATCTCTATTATTCTTTTCTCTGCTATTCACTCAAAAACTCATCCAACTATCCAACTAACCACTATTCCCAACATATATCTTTATCAAAAATATCTTACATATATATCTCACAACTTTACAAGGTCGGCTCTCAATATGAAAATAACAAATATTACAAAGTTGCCCTTCAATAAAAATATAGTTAATATAGTCAATACCAAATGCATAGTCAGTGCTCTTGCATATTCAATGTTGAGGTTATCAACAACCAAAATACAACTTTGATTGTCTGGAGTCCAAGTCATCAATCTTTGCTACTGTTAAACTACTATGTTTTGTTGTTCTCCTACATTCTGTATGTCTTCAATTCTTTCTAACTCACCGTAGACTCAACCAAAACCAAATCAATCTTAGGTGGAGGTCATACATACCCCATACTATCTTCCTCTAAGCTTTCTTTCCCTAAATCATCATTTTTGATCTTCAAAATGCAAAACACTTATGTATCTCTGCTTCTATACTTAGTCAATTTTTGAATCATCAAAACTTATCTTTACTGGAATCTATTTTAAAACCAGATGTGTTTCCATAAATGAAAACCAAAAAGTAAATCACATTTACACAAAATTTATTACTTACCAACACAAGCACATTGTTATGTGTGACCTTGTTAGAGGATTTAAATAGATAGTTTGTCACTTAGTATCTAGCATCTAATTCTACCATCCTTGATCAAACACTCACTTGGCCTATCAATAGGTATCAGGCATATCCAATTCTACTTTTTATGATCAAAATTTTTGATACTCCTTGGGATGTATCTCAATTACAAAAGAATTTTAAGTCCTGCTCAGTTAAGAGACTTGATGCTTCGATGGTTAAACTGAAATAGTAAATTGATTTATTCACATATACAAATTGAATTGTAGATTTTCAGATCTATTATAAGTGCATTGCCTTTCTGATCAATGTTATCAATTCAATACCTTTTCTCCACACTGTTCTTCTTTGTGATGTTGTATCACTATTCGTCGGTGTCTACAGAATTTAGCTCTTTCCTCAGCTTGATTGATCAAGTCTGAATGAAGACTTTCTTCTCCTTCAGAATCTCTTTAGCATCTATTTTCTTTTCACTCCCCTCATTCATAATGAATAATCTTGTCTCTTATATAGACATGATTTTGCCATTTCCTGGCTTTCTTAATCTTGGCATGATCCACAATTCTCGTCAATTAGATTTAAAGAAAAAACTATAGTTTTATCTCATAGAGATCTTCTTGCCAATTGGACAAAGAAGCTTTAAATCCTTTACTTATCTCTGGATTTATCTTGTTGATTAGAAAAATCATAAGTATAAGTTAAGTCTATTTTTAGCTCTTAATAGCTAAGCATTTTTTCATTTCTGAACTCTCTATTCTATCGGTCAATACTTTAGCTAGTCATCGGTGACAACTGACTGTTTCATCGGTGTGACTTTAGTTGACTTTGAGATCTCCATCCATTGGGAAACATTGTAATTCTATCTATCAGGTTACACTGTGACTTTTCTTGTTGGGTAACACTGTGAATTTTCTCATCGGTAATGGTGTGTATTTTCTTGTCGGGTAACACTGTGACTTTTCTCTTGTTGATTTACTCTAACCGTTAGTGTGCACTCTGTTAGTGTATATAGTCACTTTGTGAATACTTGACTTATATACATTACTGATAGCATATCCTTTGATTCATTGGTTCTCTGAATTCTTTTAGCAATATGTACATGACCATATAGATTATAACAAATTGACATCAATGAAAATACAATAAACTAACTAATTTAATTTCTTGCATTAACTTTCTTAGGTCTATGTGATAATCAACTTAACATCTTCAAACACTCAATCCATTATAGTTCATCAATCTCTCCCTTTGGCATTGATGGCAACACACTACATTATCACACTATATTATTACTAATACAATATGAAATATAATAGTTGAAGTTCATCAAACTACCAATCATATGTATTATAACCGATACAAATATTTGGTCCTCGGTAAGATTATGTAGCTTAGATTTGATTCTTGCAACTCTCTTTCTGTCTTCAATCCCTTCAATAGATATATGTAGAATATTTCTTCCTCTGATGTGATGTGTACTCTTCTTGTGTCAAACTCTCTCCCTTTGAATTTTCTTTTCTTTTGATGTCTTTTTCCTCTCTTGTCAGCAATCTCTCCCTTTGTATGTACTCTCCTTTTCTGGTTGTATTTCTCCCTTTGGATAATGTGATGGATATAATCTCTCCTTGATGTGATAATGGATATAATATCTCCCTTTGATAGTAATGCCAAACAAATAATCTGACAGTAATGCTAAACAATACTTTCTATCCATAATATACTCCTTGAATTTCCCAATCCATCAGTAATACAATAACTCTGGTGCATGGAGTACATAAATACCTTTCTGTGTATAGATTTATCTTTTAAGTCCATCTCTTTTCTTGCATCAACATGAATGATATTCTAATAATATATAGGCTGATGCATCCTTCTAGTCATCTTACTAACTAGTAGACAAGGGTCTGACCCCTAGTCTCTTTCTCAAGTACTCAAATGCATCCTTGGGCAGTGGCTTGGTGAAGATATTAGCTAATTATTCTTTTGACTGCACATACTCAAGTATTACCTCCTTTTCGTGAAGTTTTTCTCTCAAATAATGATACTTGATAGCAATATGCTTTGTCTTAGCATGCATGAATAGATTCTTGGAAATTTTTATTGCACTGGTATTATCACAATATATAATTACTAGTTCAAAAATGTTCATATGCATACCTTCTAGTAACTATTTGATCCATGCAATATTTGAGCAGTTTGCAGTAGAAACAACATACTCTACTTCTATAGTAGACTACGAGATGCATCCTTGCTTCTTGCTGATCCATGTGACAAGTCTGTCACCCATAAATAATGATCCTCCATTTGTGCTCTTTCAGTCATCAATATTTACAGCCCAATCAGCATCGACAAAGACCTTAAGTTTAATTTTTCCTTCTCTTCTATACCATAAGCCATATTCCTTGGTATTCTTCAGATATATTAGGATTCTTTTCACAACATTCATATGTGATTCCTTGGGATTAGTAGAAAATCTTGCAACTATTCCTACTGCATGTGCAATATCTGGTCCAGTATGTACAACATACATGAGTTTTCCAATCATTGATCTGCACAAAGTTTGATTTACCTTTGATGACTTTTCCTCCTTTTTCAGCTTACATCCAGTTGCCATCAGTGTTCCAACTGGTTTGGAATCTTCCATATTGAATATTTTTAGCACTTCCTTGATGTATTTGGATTGTGTAATGAAAATACCTTCATCTTTCTGCATGATCTATAGACCAAGAGAGAACTTGATCTCTCCAAACATAGACATCTCAAACTCTTTGCTCATTTCATTCTCAAATGATTTTCATAACATATCATTGCCTCCAAAAATGATGTCATCAACAAATATTTTAGCAATGAAAATGTTAGCATCAGTATCTACTTTCAAATAAATATTACTATTTTCACTAGTTCTTACAAATCCAATACTTATGAGATAGGCATGAAGTCTTTCATACCAGGCTTGGGGTGCTTGTTTCAATCCATACAAGGCTTTGTGTAATCTACTTTATAGTTAGAAAATGGAAGCACTTCCATTTTAGACTTGTTTAGCCTTCCGAGTAAGTGGTTTGGGGTCATGGAAAGCACCTTGAATGGGTTCCTGATCTTGACATGGCTTCCCCCCTATTCTGTCCCTCTTTACACTCTTTTTTAGCCTGATTTCTGCATCCTAGACTACAGATTGGTGATTCTGGGCTTCAGGGTTAGGGTCAACCTTTGAGGTCTATGTCAACCTCAACCTTGACCTAGGTCAGGTTCAACCTCGACCCTAACCTAGGTCAAGGTCAACCTCAACCTTGACCCAGTGTTCAGATCCTGGGGTCTCTCAGTTTTTGGTTGTCGGCCTTTGCAAAAAGTGTTTCCCGCTTCCAGGTCGGCTATTTTAGGTTCCAAAGTGTTGATTCCTAAATTATATTTAATATAGATCCTCTCCTAGGGGTAAAGGCTTTAATGTAAATTTAATCCTCCTATGTAGGCCTCCTTAGAAGATTGTGCCCTAATTTCATATAAAAGGGAAGTTTTCTCTCTCATTTTCTCTAAGTCCTCTATTAAAGCCTAAGCATCCTTGATCATTATCAAGTGAAGTCCAAGAAAGATAAGGAGTAATATTTCAATCAAGTATTCATCCATTCAAGCATCCATTTTCATGAAGGAGATCCATTGGAGGCCATTGAATGATTCAATCTACATAGTGCCCTTTTGGTGATCTCTCCATCCATCTTCTTCCAAGCCTCTTCTAAATTCAAGAACCCATTCAAGACTTGGTGTTGGAGATCTACAAGAAAGAGATTGAAGACATTCTACCTTTCTACATTCCACATTTTGAAGCATACTTGTGGATTGAAGGATTTGAATCCTCCACAAGGACTTTTACAATGCAATGTACAGGTTCAGGATTGCAGTTTTGAGACCAGATCTGGATACCCTTTTCGGCTTTCTTACGGATGGCATGAACAGATTTTCTGTCAGACTTGTGTAGGTCAGGGTCAACATTATTGGGTCAGGGTTGACGTTTGTGGGTCAAGGTCGACCTTTTTCATAAGATGACATCAGAACAGAAAAATATTTTTGGGTTTTGTTCGTCTCTGCGTTCTGGTTCAGGATCAACTGTCAGATTTTCCAGAAATAGTCTACAGACCTCAGAAAATAGCATTCTTTTATTTTCCACTTTGTAAGGTTGGTTCTTCTTCCTATCCTTTTCAATTACTATAATCAATCATATTTATTTAATCAATTTACAGAATTTAAGACATCCTTCTCATTCTCTTTTCCAAATAGTTGATTCATTTGTGCATTAGCCCTTCCCTTGGGTTGATCAACTTGGATCTTCTATTTGTGCATTTGAGGATAAAAAGGAGCATCTTATCTTCTCCTTAATTACAATTGCAATACTTAATCAACACAATTAAATTAAGGTTAAAGAATTCAATACATTCTAGGCAATTTAAAGGACAATTTACACATCAACACATTACATTTCAAGATAATCAATAATCAATCAAATCATTATAAATACATTATACATTTTAATAAAAATATCTCTATTTCAATCCTTTTAAGTAACATCACAACATCTCAATCCTTTACATTTTGGTAACAATCCATTTCATATGTTACATTTTGGTGAACCCGCAATAGACAACTCTTTCTTTTTGGTGTTAGATTTACATTGTTTATGCTAGATCTTGCATGTTCTTTCAAATTACATTAAAATTAAATATTGTGTTAGTTAATTTGCATTGTATTGGTCTATGAGCTTTACCACATCTAGTCCTACTTATAGTATCCCAGTTAGAAGAAGTCGTAGACTTATGGGTTCCTTCGATCCTGAGTCTTCCTCTCCTTTCCTTAGGATCCCAGATGATAATTTGATAACTCATGATTCCAATCCTTCCATGGAGCATAACTCTTCTCACTCATCTCATGATGAAGATGACACTTTAAGAGTTCCTCCTGAACAAGTGCAAAACCTTTCAACCGAACTTGATAAAATAGGAAATTGGCTTATCCAAGAAAATCATAATCAAGATTCTATCCAAGCTATAGAGGCTCTTAAGAAAGTTCTCCATGATAATGACCAAGGTATTAATTTCTTGCGTAGTATTACTCATCTTGTGAATTTGAATGTTAAACCTTTAGCTCAAGAAGCTCAAGAGTTAGGATTCACACCTATTGTTACTAATGTAGGACCTTATTCTATTCCTCTACCTAGTATTCCCACTTACACTCCTCCTTTGATAACAACTTCTCTCCCAAGCGCACCTATTCCTATGAGTGCTCCACTGGTATCTTTTCCTACCTCACAAACTTCATATCATAGTGTGCCTTTTACTTATACTAATCCTCTTCCAACTTTGGTTCCTAATGTTCCACCAATGGTGTCTTCTATTCTTGCTACTTCTTACAATTTTCCTAGTGTTCCTAATATTGCTATGCCACCTGTTTCCTCTAATGACTTTACAATTATTAGTTTGGCTCAAACTGTGTCATCTTTACAACAACAATTGGCATCTTTAACTCAATCCAAATTTAGCATTCCTACATGTGATATGGGTAGTCCATTATCCCTAGACATCATATGTGCTACCGTCCCTTAGCAAGTCAATATGCCTCGTCTTGAGAATTACAATGGTAAAGGTGATCCTGTTACTCATGTTAAAACATTTCAAATCCTTTGTAGTGATTATGCTCATGATCATAGGATTTTAGCTAAATTGTTTGCTAGAACCTTTCGAGATAAGGCTTTACAATGGTATTGTTCTTTACCTCCCTATTCCATTGATTCTTTTCCTAAACTTTCCAATTCCTTCATTCAATAATTTCAAAATAACATTGGACCACAATTGTCCTTGTCTAATTTAATACATTGTAAACAAAACATTAAGGAAAAATTGACTGGTTTTATTGGTAGATTTAAGCATTTGTATGCTCAAATTTCTTATCTTGTTCCTAATATTGATATTTAACATATGTTTATTTCAAATTTACAAAAAGATATTAGAGATAAGATGCTGCTTACTAAATTTACCTCCTTTCAACAATTGTGTGCCGCACTTCACCATTATCAATTACAAGTGAGTTAGTTTGAGAGCAACACTCCAATGGCTCATGTTCCAGTTGATAAGGGTGACAATGCTCCTAATCCTAATAAGTTTCAGAAACCTAACAACTATGTCAAGATTAATAAATAGACAAATGTGGTTGCTAATCACATTGTGGCTACATCCAATAATGTTTCCGCATCCACTGCTTTCCGTATGAATCGTATGTTTACTCCTCTCTCTAAAACTTTGCATTCTATAATGAGTAGGTTGTTAAGTGCTAGTATGATTACCTTGCATCCTATTCAACCTCTTCTTCCTACCACAATAGCTTCAAAATCCTTTGATTCTAAATTTTTCTGCCAATACCATCGCCAGAATGGCCATGACACTGAAAAATGTTACTCTCTAAAGCATAAGATTCAAGACTTGATTGATTCTAAAGCTTTGTCTATTGATAATTTTGATGGTAATGGGAATAAATTTTTTTCTCCTCCTAATCAAAACCTTCAAATCTACACAAATCCTTTACCTACACATGATACTAATACTATAGCTCAACCATCTTCTATAGACATTGTGTATGATTCAAAGATGGATGATCTTAATAACATTGTTAATCATGTGGAGAGTGATGCGTCATATAAACTTATTGTTCAAGATCCTTCACCTCCACTTCAACTTCCAATTCCACCTAAAACTCAAAAATCAACTAAGGATAAGTGACCTAGGGAACTTTTAATTACCTTTGATGATTCTGAACCAATTAAGGCTCCTGATGGTCCCCTTTATATCTATGCTAGGATTACTAAGATCCCTACTCGTGGTTGTCTAGTTGATCCCACATATTTAATAAATGTCATTAGTGAGGAAAATCTTTTTATGAAAGGCTTACAACATGATTTTTATGACTCATCTAATGCATGGATCCAAACTTGTAATGGATTTCTTTATCCTACACTTGGTTCTATTAACTTACCTATTGAACTTTGTGGTAAGGTTATAGATACTACCTTCATCATTATCCCTACTTCAGATCAATTCCAAATTAAATTTGGTTTACCCTGGATAACTGCTATGCATGCTATCACTTCTCCCATTCATAAATGTCTTAAGTTCATTCATAATGGAGAAGTCAAAATGATTAATCATAGTTTTTTTGAACCTTCTAGGCCTAGAGATTGTGCTACTCTAGATTTCCTTTGGCCTTAATTACCTAACTCATGTCTGCCTCACCCTGATCATCTCTTTCGCTCATATCAAGCTTACAAACATTGTAAAATTGCTGAGTTAAGTATGCCTCAGACTAATTCCAACCGTGGTCTTTTGCCTACTCTTGCACTACCTCCTTTATCCATTGCTACTAATAAAATTGAGCAAACTCCTACTCCTCCATTACAATCTATTGAGAATCCTCCTATAGAGCCTATGAAGGAAACTATTATCATTCCTCCTAGTTCTCAACATGTTCCAAACAAAGTTAAATGTAACAAATCTGCTAATGAACATCGTAAGAAGCATAGATCTAATGCTAGAGCTCATGCTTTTATGATTCAAAACTCATTAAGTACCTTCAATCAACCTATGCCTAATGCAATAGATTTTAATATTCATGATGTTAAGATGAATGAATATAATGATTCCATTCGCATCTTGGATCCCATTTTAATCAACCTTGATGAGGAGGACACTCTCGATGATCCTATTGATCTTAGTGATGAATATGAGACCATTGATCTTGATAATGATCTACCTCATATGCTTTCAACTCAATTAAAAATTCAACCTAGTAATGAACATTGTGATTCTCAAGAGGATCCTTGTTTGGAACTGGATATTATTCCTACTATATTGGATATAGTCCCTCTTGCGAGTTTCCCACCTACCCTCAATAACATCAACCAAGATGGGGAGGGTTGACAACATGCTTGATTGGCTCATCCTTTATGGTAACCCCTTTATTGTGTTGTGTGTTGTCTTGTGCTTCCCCCATAATGTGTTTTTAAATGTTTTTTAGATTCTCTTATATGATCCTTGTTACTCTGTTGGTGCAAGGTGATAAAGGAATCAAAATTGTTGTTCAATTCCTCTATACGTATCTATATTCTTCTATATGTTGTTTCATGTCATGTTGTACTTGTACTATTGTTGTAATTGTTTTCCTTGTACAATATTCTTGGATCTATGACATGGTATCACTAATTCTTTTTGGTCTCCAGGTTGTGGTCTGAAAAGATTCCTCTTTGTAATTCTTAAGTTTCTTTCCTCCTTTGTGATTGTAGTTCTACTTTCTTTGGGGAATGATGTCAATTCATTTGCAATACTATAATATTCTATGTACATGTTATCTTATGATCATAATGACCCCACATTAGGTAGATTCCTCTTGTGTTCTTATGTATGTTTATGTTTTATTTCCCTTGATTTGTCTCTCTCTGGGGGCATCTCACAGTGGAAACATAATCCGTAGAGTTGTTTATGTTTCTGTTAAAACCATTTCTCCTATTAAAGTGTTAGAAATGAATTTAACATGGGGGCATACACTCTACTCACTTGTTGCAGACACACACATTCAAAAAAGTTTTCAAGATTTAAAAATTTTCCCTTTATGGATTAAAAGAAGCTAATCCTTAAAGCATGGTCATATTTTTACCTTTTTTAGGATCTCTTGATCCCTCCAGTTTAAAATTTACATGAATCTCTTGATCCCGCCAGTTTTCAATTTACAATTTTTTGATCCCTTTAAGAACGAATCTCTCTGATGGGTTGACTAGTGAGTATCCACATTCACTAGGCAGTTCAACTCCATCTTTCCAATTGCACTTTTTGTGTGATTCACAATGAGGCATAAGTTCTCATTGGGTGAGATAATCACACCCCTTCTCTCTTTCCTTAACTAAGTGATGTCTCTCTTATCATGATCTTAGGGTTGACAAAGACTTAAGTCCCTTGGGGGCTTGAGGGTTTCTTTATCCCTTTTGATTCTAATAAGATTGTCTTTTCTGTATATTCTCCTTTACCAAGAGTTTGTGTTGAGCTCATACTCTTGCTAAAGTGGGGGCTAAATAAATAGTAAGAAAATGGAAGCACTTCCATTTTAAACTTGTTTATCCTTCTAAGTAAGTGGTTTGGGGTCATGGCACATGCCTTGAATGGGTTCCTGATCTTGACATGGCTTCCCCCCTATTCTGTCCCTCTTTACACTCCTGTTTAGCCTGATTTCTGCATCCTGGACTGCAGATTGGTGATTCTGGGCTTCAAGGTCAGGGTTGACCTTTGAGGTCTATGTCCACCTTGACCTTGACCTAGGTTAGGGTCGACCTCGACCTTGACCCAGGGTTTAGATCTTTGGGTCTCTCAGTTTTTGGTTGTCGGCCTTTGCAAAAAGTGTTTCTCACTTCCGGGTCAGCTGTTTCAAGTTCTAAAGCATTGATTCCTAAATTATATTTAATATAGGTCCTCTCCTAGGGGTAAAGGCTTTAATGGAAATTTAATCCTCCTATGTAGCCCTCCTTAGAAGATTGTGCCCTAATTTCATATAAAAGGGAAGTTTTCTCTCTCATTTTCTCTAAGTCCTCTATTGAAGCCTAATCATCCTTGAGCAATTGAAGAGAATTATCAAGTGAAGTCCAAGAAAGCTAAGGAGTAAGATTTCAAGAAATTATTCATCTATCCAAGCATCCATTTTCATGAAGGAGATCCATTGAAGGCCATTGAAGGATTCAAGCTACATAGTGCCCTTTTGGTGATCTCTCCATCCATCTTCTTCCAAGCCTCTTCTAAATTCAAGAACCCATTCAAGACTTGGTGTTGGAGATCTACAAGCAAGAGATTGAAGACATCCTACCTTTCTACATTCCTCATTTTGAAGCATACTTGTGGATTGAAGGATTTGAATCCCCCATAAGGACTTTTACAAAGCAAGGTACAGGTTTAGGATTGCAGTTTTGAGACCAAATCTGGATACCCTTTTCAGCTTTCTTGCGGATGGCGTGAACAGATTTTCTGTTAGACCTGTCCAGGTCAGGGTCAACATTATTAGGTTAGGTTTGACATTTGTGGGTCAAGGTTGACCTTTTTCATAAGACGACATCAAAATGGAAAAAGATTTTTGGGTTTTTTTCATCTCTGTGTTCTAGTTCGGGATCTGTATGAGTTAATTTTGGCCTTCTAAATCAACCACACACTTCAACATACTCCTTCTTCACCAGGTACAGCCAAGACTGAATATGAGTTATTCATCCTACCTGTCTGCGTGATTCGACCTGTTGCCTTCTATCTAGATGGAGTTTTGAAATTTGCTCTCAGGACGAGGGCCTCACAA
>MU228136.1:111828-123026 GCA_018584345.1 Thuja plicata | reverse complement strand
TCAGGTCGAGTAGAGTCAGTGAAAACTCAGAATTGCCTAGTACAATAGGACTTTGATGATTTAGAAGAATGACAAATGCAACAAAATTGGTTAGAGTTGCAAGATGCCAATTTTGGGGTGTTACAGGATCAACTGTCAGATTTTCCATAAATAGTCTATAGACCTCAGAAAATAGCATTCTTTGATCTGCCACTTTGTAAGGTTGGTTCTTCTTCCTATCCTTTTCAATTACTATAATCAAGCATATTTATTTAATCAATTTATAGAATTTAATACATCCTTCTCATTCTCTTTTCCAAATAGTTGATTCATTTGTGCATTAGCCCTTCCCTTGGGTTGATCAACTTGGATCTTCCATTTGTGCATTTGAGGATAAAAAGGAGCATCTTATCTTCTCCTTAATTACAATTACAATACTTAATCAATACAATTCAATTAAGGTTAAATAATTCAATACATTCTAGGCAATTTAAAGGACAATTTACACATCAACACATTACATTTCAAGATAATCAATAATCAATCAAATCATTCTTAATACATTATACATTTTAATAAACATATTTCTATTTCAATCCTTTTAAGTAACATCACAACATCTCAATCCTTTACATTTTGGTAACAATCCATTTCATATGTTACATCTACATACCATTTTCCTCTTGTCCAGATCAACAAACCCTTTTGGTTGTTTAATGTATACCTCTTCCTCAAGTATTCCATTTAGGAAAGCAGACTTGACATCCATTTGGTATACCTTGAATCCTTTATATGTAGCATAAGAAAGTAATATTCTCACTCCTTCTATCCTAGCAATAGGTGCAAAGGTTTCTCCATATTCAATCCCTTCTTCTTGTGCATACCCCTTGCATACTAGTCTTGCTTTGTTTCTAGTGACTTCTCCATTCTCATTCAATTTATTTCCAAATATCCTTTTTGTACTGATGATATTCTTATCATCTGGTCTCGGTACAAGTGTCCATGTATTTTTTTTCTCAATCTTCTCAATTTCCTATCATTCATAGCACTAATCCATTCATCATTATCAAGTGCAACATTGACAGATTTTGGCTAAAATCACAAATAAGACATCTTGTGTTTAGAGACTTACTTTTGTTTCTCATATGATCCTTCTTGTCTCCAATGATTTGGTTCTATGGATGGTTCCTTCTGAAATATCTAGCAAGTATAGGTTCAATTCTTTGTCTATCATCTTGATCATCATTATGTCCTTCATTTTAATCTTCATCACTTGGTACATCATCTTGAGAAATATCCTAATTTTCAGTATTTGCAGCCTGATGCTCGGGTGCAATAATTTGTTGATCAGGAGCTATACATTTTTTCTCAGGTAGAGTGCTAGGTTCTTCATTTTAAACAAACCTATTGTAGTCCTCTGGTTTTTTTGTGCTTTCCTTTTCATTCTTCTTTGCAAATTATTCTATCTTTACATTTGCTCTTTCAACAATTTTGTTAGAGGCTTTATTGAGACATTTATAAGCTTTTCTCTTGGTGGAATACCCTAGAAATATTCCTTCATCACTTTTGGAGTCAAGTTTTCCATTTATATCATCTTTTAAGATATAACATTGACTACCAAAAATCTTGAAGTAACTTACATTGGGTGTGTAACCATACCATAGCTCATAGGGTGTCTTCTTGGTTTCTTTCTTCAATTGTACTATTTTCAATGTGTAAACAACAATACTAACAACTTCCCTCTAGAATATTTGGGTGATGCCTTTCTCTATCATCAGTGTCCTTGCACAATCAACAATGGATCTATTCCTTCTTTCAGCAATTCCATTTTGTTGTGGTGTTCTCGGTGCAGAGACCTGTCTTTTGATTCCATGCTCATTGAAAAAGTTAGTGAATTCATCTGAAATAGATTCCCCTCCTCTATCTAACCTTAAGCATTTCAATTCCTTACCACTCTATTTTTCTACCATTGCTTTGTACCATTTAAATATCTTGAATGCTTCAGATTTATCTTTTAGAAACATAACTGTCATCATTCTAGAGTAATCATCAACAAAGAGAATAAAATATCTATAACCATAATAACATTTTATCCTCATGGGTCCACATAGATCAGTATTGACTAATTCTAGAATGGCATCAGATGTATGGGTTTTTCTTTTGAAACTAGACTTTGTCATCTTACCTTTTTGACAATTTTTGCACATGATATTTTCTAGCTTAATCATCGTCAGTAAGCCACTTACATTTCTTTTTTTGCTTATCTTTATCATGTTGTCAAATTTTACATGACACAATATTTTATGCCACAACCACATGTCTTCGTTTCTAGCCATTAAGCAAGTGGTATTAGTATCATTCAGATAGAATAAGTTACCTTTTGTTTTCTCACTAGTAGCAATCAGACTTCCTGATTTATTGAAGATCTTCGCCTTCTTATTTTCAAATGCTACTCTGTGACCTAAATTATTCAACTGAGAAATAGTCAATAGATTATAATTCAATCCTTTCACCGAATAAGCATTTTCACATTTTGTCAGGTTATTCAACATTATAGTTCCTCTACCTTCAACTCGATAAGGTGTATCATTACCCATTCTTACTGAACCACCATTGTAGTATTCAAATGTCTCAAACTTTTAATTTTCACTGGTCATATGGTGAGTGCAGCCACTATCTATGATCAAGACATCATTTTTACTAACTTTAGATATGAGTGCAGTTTCTACATACTAGTGCAGGAGCACCCTTGAGAAGCTAGTTAGTTGGTTATCTCATGTTTTTTTGGTGTGTGAAAGTGTCAAATACCCTCTTGAAGGGCACTATATTTATATAAGGTCATGTGGACCAAGTGTGGTGTGAAGTAGATCTTAGTTTGTTCTCTTTGTTAGGTTAAAGTACTTTAATTTGGCTCATTAATTGTACTATACTTTGATAATTTTGTCAAGTGGAAAGTTGTTTTTTTCATGTATTTAGGGTCCTATGATGTCTTAAGAGGTCTAACCAAGGTTAGATAGGTCAGGTTAGTGTTAAAACACTTGAAAAGTGCAAATTTGTAAAAGATGTAAAAATGTTGCTATGCAACATTAGCAACTTTTCAAAGTTGCTGACAACATTTTTGGTTGTCTTAAGGGTTTCGGTGATTAAGTTGGATTGAGTTCATCCAAGGAGTGAGGCACGTGTGTTAAGTGGATATAAGGAAGGAAAACCCTAATTTGAAGGGTTGGAAGTCATTGTATGGATTCTGAGTTTTGGAGCCAAGGAGTTTTTTGAATGACAAAGTAGCAAATTTGAAGAAAATTGTTCATTCTTGTTGTGCATGGATTATAATTAGGACTATGATCATGTGAGACCCTTTTTGGGCATTTTGTAGAGTTATTTCAGTAGTTATCTTGTTTTGTAGTTACTTTTCTTTTGCTTTTTGTAAATTAGTTTGTTTTATACTATTTGTTGTCTAATTTTGACAATGAGGCAAAGATGTGGACCTAACTCCATTTCCCACCATTTGTTTTGTATAGCCACTTGGGGATGGAGACTAGGTCCATGGAGCTTCAAGATTCCAGAAGATGGAGCTCTAGAAGTGTGTGCACCTATTTGTAAGGTCTTTCCCTAGGCGAGCTATGAATGAAGCCTGGCTAGGAAGACTGTGAAGAAGTGTTTAGTAAATGTAGGAGGGATGATTTCATGAGCCAAGAAGGTCATGGATGTGTTGATATATGTTGTGTAGGTGCTCAAGAATGAGGAGGAGTGCCCAAGAAACCAAGTTACCAAGTATTGAGACCAAAGACCAAAGACTGGTCTAAAAAGCTTGAAAAATCCCTATTTCTAAAACAGGGTGTATGGACAGGGTTGAGACCTGAGACCACCAAAATCTTGAAGGTCTTGTGTGGTAGGTGTGAACTGCCAAAAGACATTTGGGGGTCCTTTGAGAAGTTTTCACTGAAATAGTGCATTCCTACTTTTTAGGAGGCCTAATTGGTGAAAAAGGCTACAAGGCCTAAAAGATAGGAATTTAGAGAGAGATGGAGAAATGGCTTAAATTGGAAACTTAAGACCCATTTTGGAATTTAGAAATGGAGTTGAATGAAGCCGTATCCATCCTACAATCCAAAACAATTATTAGGGGTTGGGAGGTATAGTTGAGAGGGGTTCTTGCAAGGAACAAAGAATGGGGAACATAACAAGATAGGAAGATTCTTGGTGGAGGGAAAGAATTGGATCTTTTCAAGCTTTGGAGGGTGGATTGAGGAAACCCTAAGGGTCCTAGGAGTGACCTAAGTAGAGTTCAAGACAAATTAGGAGGTAACTAAGTTTCTCCCTATCAAAGTGGTATCAGAGCACAGGTTCAAGATTTGGGATAAGAAGAATTGCAGCTAGTGGATGTTGTAGACCAAAGAATCAAGTGAAGAGTCAAGTGCATCTAGAAAGATGGTGAATAATGCAGAATTGGCTAAGAAAGTGGAAGAACAAGAAGAGGAAAATAGACTACTAAGAGAAATATTGAGTCAATTAGAGAAACTCTTAGGAGAAGTCCAAGATAAGGCAGACAGAGTGAAGGATAAGGTAGACCAAAAAGAGAAAATAGAAGCTAAGGAGAAGGAGTTGGACTTAGAAGAAGAAGAACCTACTCCTGATCTGGTCTTACTAGAGGAACCCTTCTTGAAGGCACTCAAGGCCTTAAGTGGAAAATATTTGGAGGGTGTCCCAGTTTTTAGTGGACAAATGGATGCTGATCTAGTCATGGACTGGATAGACAGTCTTGAAAATCACTTTGAATGTGATGGTGTAACAAATGCTCAAAAGTTAAAAGTGGCTAAGTCTAGGTTGAGGGGTCCAACACTTACTTGGTGGAAGTATGTTCAAACTAAGAGAGAGAAAGAGGGAAAGAACCCTATTGTTACATGGAAGGTCATGTTGGAAAAGCTGAAATAGACTTATCTACCGGATGACTATGAAGTGCAGATGCATAGGAGGAGACAAAACCTCAGACAAAAAGACCTAGATGTTCAAGCATATACTAAGGAGTTTCAAAAATTATTCTTAAGATCAAAAATAGTGGAGGATGGTTCTATCAGATTGGCTAGATTTTAGAATGGACTCAAATGGTCTATCTAAGAAGAGATGAGTCTCACTACCCTAACAAGTGTGAGACAATGCTATCAGATGGATTTAAATATAGAAGAGAAAAGAAAGAGGAAACATGATCAGACCTCAAGAGGGAGAGGTAGAGGGAAATAAAATAGAGGACATAGAGGTAGTTTTTCTGGTAGAGGCAGTGATTATAGATCTCAAGGAGAATCCAAATTGACTAAGATGGTCAATGAGACCAGTGGAAGAGGAAGTATGAGTAGAGGCAGAGGATTCCAAGGTGGAGGAAGAGGTAGATTTAGAGGTTCAAGAAGAGCCTCACACTTTGAAAACATGAAATGTTTTCATTGTAATCAACTAGGTCATCCAGCCTATAGATGCCCTCAGAAGGCTTCTAGTTCACATGGTGAAAAGAGAGTAAATTACATTGCCCAAGAAGAGACTAACAGTGTTAAAGCTCCTAAAATAAATCTTTATTTAGAGAGGAGAGAATCTAATGATTAGGAGGATTCTCATTCAGGAGCCTGTCAAAGAAGAAATTAAACAAAGGAGGGCACTTTTTAGAGTGAAGTGCAAGATACTTGGTAAATTTTGTAGGATGATCATAGACTCAGGGTCTACTGATAACATTATCTCAGAGGAGGTAGTCAGGAAGCTAGGATTAACCAAGATACCTCATACAAACCCTTATAGGGTTACATGGTTGAATAAGGGGCAACATGTTCTTGTAAATGAGAAAGCATGGGTTGATTTTTCAATAGGCAAATATGTGGATAGAATCTTGTGTGATATACTCCCAATGGATGCATGCCACCTACTCTTAGGTAGGCCATGGAAGTTTGATAGGAAGACAATAAATGATGGAGAGAAGAATTCCTATTCTTTCAAGAAAGATGGGGTCACATATAGAATTTATTCATTCATGGATGATGAGGGGTCTACATCAGCAGGACCTAATGTCTTATTACAAGGAGGGAAGGAGTACATGCAGACAGTAAAGAGTGGAGAAGGAACACACTATGCCATCATGATTAAGCCTAGTGAAGAGAAGAAGGTGGAACAAGAACCATTACCAAAAGAAGTGTAGGAGCTATTGAAGGAGTTTAAGGACATAGTTAGTGATGGGTCACATGCAATTTTACCACCTCCTAGAACCATAAGTCATCAGATTGACTTTATACCAGGAGCATCTCTACCAAATAAAGTTGCATACAAGGTGACTTTTGATCAAAACAAGGAGATAGCTAATCAAGTCTAAGAACTTTTGGACCAAGGTCTAATCAGACAAAGCATTAGCCCATGTGCAGTGCCAGTGGTTCTAGCATAAAAAAAAGGGGGTAAGTGGAGGTTTTGTATATATTCAAGGGAAATTAATAGGATCACTATAAGGTATAGATTTCCCATTCCTAGGATTGAAGATCTCATGGATTTTTTGGGAGGAGCAAGGTACTACACCAATTTGGATTTTAAGAGTGGGTACCATCAAATCAGAATTAAGGAGGGGGGTGAATGGAAAACTACATTCAAGACTACATAAGGACTCTATGAATGGTTGGTCATGCCCTTTGGGATTAGCAATGCCCTAAGAACCTTTATGAGGTTGATGAATGAAGTGTTGAAGGACTACATAGGAAGATTTGTAGTTGTGTACCTTGATGATATCCTAATTTTTAGTAAGACCAAGGAGGAACATCTCCAACATTTGTAGATTGTGATGAAGAAACTTCATGAGGAGAAGCTATCCATTAACTTGGAAAAGTGTGATTTTATGAAACAAAAATTGATCTATCTTGGTTTTGTGGTGTCTCAAGGAACCTTGAAGATGGATGCTAGCAAAGTTGAAGCAATACTAATTTGGCCTACCCCTACATGCAGTACTGAGGTAAGGAACTTCCATGGACTTGCCCAATTTTATAGGAAGTTCATTAGAGGTTTTAGTGAGATATGTGCACCAGTCTTAGATACAATTAAAGGTGGAGTAAAAACTAAATTCAAGTGGACTCCAGGGGCTGGTAAGGGTTTTGAGTGGTCGAAAAAGAGAGTGGCTACACAATCTATTTTGGTTTTTCCAAATTTTGATAAGTTGTTCACCCGTGAATGTGATGCAAGTGGTATAGTTGTTGGGGCAATATTGAATTGAGAGAATAGGCCAGTGGCATTCTATAGTGAAAATTTAAATGAGGCTAAAAAGAGGTATTCCTCTTATGACCTAGAACTATATGCATTGGTGCAATCCTTGAGAAAGTGGAGGCACTATTTTTTGCCAAAGGAATTTGTGGTTTATACTGACAATAAAGCTTTGAGTTTTATCAATCCTCAGGAGAAGTTGAGAAATAGACATCTCAAATGGATGGAATATTTGCAGGCCTATACCTTCACTATTAAACATAAGAAAGGGCAGTTGAATAAGGTGGCTGATTCTTTGAGTAGGAGGATCTTGATAGTCCAAGAGGTACAGCTGCAAAGTATAGGTTTAGAGAGCTTCAAGGAGCTCTATGAAGGATATGAAGACTTCTCAGAAGCATACAAGGTATGTAAAGATCTCAAAAACCATTTCCATAGTCAATTTGTAGACTATACTATTCAGAATGATCTCCTATTTAGAGGAGGATAGTTATGTATTTGTAAGGGATCTATGAGGGAGAATGTGATACAAAAGAAGCACAATGGGAGCTTAAGTGGACAATTTTGGCCTAAACAAAACACTAGAACTAGTGCAAAGGTTATATTATTGGCCTAAGATGCAGAAGGACATCAAGAATTATGTGGAGCAATGCTTGGTTTGTCAGAAAGCTAAGGGTACTTCTTCTAATGTGGGTTTGTATCAACCTCTACCCATTCCTAGTAGGCCTTGGGAATGTATTAGTATGGTTTTTTTGGTTGGGTTGCCTAGGACCAAGACTGGTTTAGATAGTATATTTGTGGTGGTAGATAGATTTATTAAGATGAGCCACTTCATTGTTTTCAAAACCACTCATGATGCCAGTCATATTGAACATTTGTTCTTTAAGGAAGTGGTCTGAATTCATGGGTTACCCATAAGCATAGTATCTGACAGAGATGTAAAATTTATGGGTCATTTTTGGAAGACCTTGTAGACAAGGTTAGGAACTAACCTATCATTTGGGTTAGCCTACCATCCCCAAACTGATGTTTAGACTAAATTTATTAATAGAGTGCTAGGTAATCTCCTTAGATGCTTGACAAAGGAGTATGGAGTGATGTGGGGTAAGTTATTACCATAGGCAAAATATGCCTATAATGATAATTTTAATAGGACAATAGGAAAAATCCCCTTTGAAATAGTTTATTGGCTACACCCTAGAGGTGTGTTGGAGTTAAGAAACATGGCACCTAAAGAAGGAAAGAGTGCATATGCAGAGGACTTCACTCAATCAATGAAGGAGGTTCATGACCAAGTGGAGAAGAAGCTCCAAGAGGCTACATAAAGACTGAAAGCCAAAGTTGATGAAGGGAGGAGAGATGTTTAGTTTTCTATGGGTGATCTTGTGATGGTACATCTGAACAAATCTATATTGCAAAAGGAAGTCCCCACCAAACTTCAAATGAGGAGGATAGGTCCTTGTAAGATTCTTGTAAAATATGGGTAAAATGCCTATAAAATAGACTTGCCATCAGATTTGGCATTATCACCTATCTTTAATGTGCAAGATTTGGTGATGTATAAAGGGCATACATTAGTACAACCTAAATCACAGTTAGACAGTAAGGCAATAACACAAGATGTTTATATTTCCCATGCACCAAAACTAATAGCTGTGAAGATTTTGGACTTTAGAGTGAAGAAAAAGACTAGACAGAGAACTTATATGGAGCATCTCATTTAGTGGAAAGGAAATTCAGAGGCTAAAGCTACTTGGGTAGCTGAGAATGAATTCAAGAAGCAGGGAGTTGATCCTAAGCTCCTGTCACCGAAGGTGACTTAAGTTCTTAGCCTCAGTAGTATGGTGCAGGAGCACCCTTGAGAAGCCAGCTAGTTGGTTCTCTCATGTTTTTTTTGTGTGTGAAAGTTTCAAAGACCCTCTTGAAGGGAACTATATTTATATAAGGTCATGTGGACCAAGTGTGGTGTGAATTAGTTCTTAGTTTGTGCTCTTTGTTAGGTTAAAGTACTTCAGTTTGGCTCATTAACTGCACTGTACTTGATAATGTTGTCAAGTGGAAAGTTGATGTTTTTCATGTATTTAGGGTCCTATGATGCCCTAATAGGTCTAACTAAGGTTAGATAGGTCAGGTTAGTGTTAAAACACTTGAAAAGTGCAAATTTGTAAAAGATGTAAAAATGTTGCTATGCAACATTAGCAACTTTTCAAAGTTGCCGACAACATTTTTGGTTGTCTTAAGGGTTTTGGTGTTTAAGTTGGATTGAGTTTATCCAAGGAGTGAGTCATGTGTGTTAAGGGTATATAAGGAAGGAAAACCCTAATTTGAATGGCTGGAAGTCATTGTACAGATTTTGAGTTTTGGAGCCAAGGAGTTTTTTGAATGACAGAGTAGCAGATTTGAAGAAAATTGTTCATTCTTGTTGTGCATGGATTAGATTTAGGACTGTGATCATCTAAGACCCTTTTTGGGCATGTTGTAGATTTATTTCAGTAGTTATCTTGTTTTTTAGTTACTTTTCTTTTTCTTTTTCTTTTTGTAAATTAGTTTGTTTTATACAGTTTTCTATCCAGTTTTGACAGTGAGGCCAAGATGTGGACCTAACTCCATTTCCCACCATTTTTTTTGTACAGCCACTTGGGGATGGATAATAGGTCCATGGAGCTTCAAGTTTCTAGAAGATGGAGCTCTAGAAGTGTGTGCACCTATTTTAAGGTCTTGCCCTAGGTAAGTTGTGAATGAAGCCTGGCTAGGAAGACTATGAAGAAGTGTTTAGTAAATGTAGGAGGGATGATGCCATGATCCAAGAAGGCCATGGATGTGTTTATATATGTTGTTCAGGTTCTCAAGAATGAGGAGGAGTTCCCAAGAAACCAAGTTACCAAGTTTTGAGACCAAAGACCAAAGACTAGTCTAAAAAGCTTGAAAAAGCCTTATTTCTGAAACAGGGTGTACGAACAGGGTTGAGACCTAAGACCACCAAAATCTTGAAGGTCTTGTGTGGTAGGTGTGAAATTCCAAAAGACATTTGGGGGTCCTTTGAGAAGTTTTCACTGAAATAGTGCATTCCTACTTTTTAGGAGGCCTAATTGGTGAAAAAGGCTACAAGGCCTAAAAGATAGGAATTTAGAGAGCGATGGAGAAATGGCTTAACTTGGAAACTTAAGACCCATTTTGGAATTTAGAAATGGATTTGAATGAATCCCTAGCCCTCCTATGATCCAAAACAATGATTAGGGGTTGGGAGGTATAGTTGAGAGGAGTTCTTGCAAGGAACAAAGAATGGAGAACCTAACAAGATAGGAAGATTCTTGGTAGAGGGAAAGAATTGGATCTTTCCAAGCCTTGGAGGGTGGATTAAGGAAACCCTAAGGGTCCTAGGAGTGACCTAAGTAGAGTTCAAGACAAATCAAGTGGTAACTAAGTTTCTCCCTATCACATACCTTTCTTCATCTTCATCTGAATCATCTTTTATTGCCACAAACACCATCTCGATGTCTTCATTAGATTCGGTGTCAATATCTTCATCTTTGCATTTAGCTAGGTAACTGGCCTTCTTTCATTTTTCCTTGTAGTCTTAGTTAGCTCTTCTTTCTGATTATCAGTTGCTTCTGTAATCACCTCTGTCAAACTTCTTTTCAAATGACCTGTCATTACTTCTATCATATTTTATTCTGTTAGGACATCTTACAACAAAGTCTCCAATCTCTTTACAATTAAAACATACAAGTGGTAATTTACCTTTGTATTTACCTTTGCCTCTCTGTATTCTTCTTGCCAAAAGTGCTTCAATTTCATCAAGATCTTATTCTTCACTTTCACTATCACTATCTTTTCTCATAGTGTGTTTATGACTTGAGATACTTATTTTTCAAAGAATATTTGAATGCAGACTCTATGTTTGGTGAGACACTATTATCAAAGTTATTCATCTCAAATGAAATCAGTCTTCCAATCAAACTATCTAGAGTAACATTGTTATTTTCTACTGCTCTCATTTCTTGTAT
>MU228136.1:93011-109539 GCA_018584345.1 Thuja plicata | reverse complement strand
TATATATATATATATGACCATACAGATTATATCAAGTTGACATCAATGACAATACAATACATTAACTAATTTAATGTCTTGCATTAACTTTCTTATGTCTCTGTGATCATCAACTTAACATCTTCAAACATTTAATCATTTATAGTACATCATATGGTTTTACAAATATGGAATCCATGTTACAAAGAGTGTCTGGGTTTGAATTAATGTCTATGATGGATGGTTTCTTAGGATATAATCAGGTTATGGTTAAGGAATATGAACAATATAAGACTGCATTCACTACACCACGGGATACTTATGTTTATGTGAGAATTCTCTTGGCTTGATAAATATTGGGGCAAATTTTTAGAGGGCCATGGATGTGGCATTCACAGATTTCATAAATAACTTTTTAGTTGTTTATCAAGATGATTTGACATCTTATTCAACAAAAGAAGATAAACATTATGATCATCTTGAAAAGATTTTTGTTAGAGATTTGGAATATTGGGTCTCTTTCAATCCAAAGAAGTGTGCTTTTGGAGTCACATAGGGAAAGCTCCTAGGACATATTGTATCTAAAGATGGAGTAAGAATTGACCCTAAAAGGATTGGTGCAATTGATAAAATCCCTCAGCCAAAGAATATTAAGGGCATTCAATCCTTCTTTGGACAAGTAAATTTTCTAAGGAGATTTGTTACGAATTTTGCAGAAGTTAGTCTCCCTATATCAAAGATGATGAAGAAAGGAGCTAAGGTGGAATGGAGTGAAGAAGCATCTAATGCATTCTCAGGTATTAAGAAATCTATTAAAGAATCTCATGTTTTAAGAACACCTAATTATGACAAGAGTTTGCAGATTTTCTACTTTGCTTTATATAATATTGTTGCTGCAGTATTATTGCAGAAGAATTCAGAGGGATTTGAACAATCAATAAGTCTTTACAAGCAACAAAATTAAAGTATGATATCATGGAGAAACAAGCATATGCTCTGGTTAAAGGTATCAAGGCTTTTAGATGCTATTTGGTGGGAGAAACTATTGTTTCTTATATGCCAAGTGCTGATGTGAAAGACATTCTTATTCAACAAGAAGCTTCAGGAAGGAGGTGTAGATGCATAAATAAAATCCAAGAGTTTAATATTGACATTCAAATCACAAAATTGGTCAAAGGCCTCAGACTTGCAAAGTTAATGGCTCAAAGTAATTTAGATGCAAATCAAGTAAATATTTTATAAGAAGAGTAGAGGCCTTATATTTGTGATATGGATTGTTGTGAATGGTATAAAGACATCATTTTATATTTACAAAAAATGATATTGCCTCCTGAAATGGATGAAAACATAAAGAGAATAGTTAAGTTGCATGCCATTAAGTATGCAATCATACAAGGTTAGTTATGGTGGAAGAGAAATGAAAGAGTGTTTCTCAAGTGTGTAGACTATGATAAATCCAAAAATGTGTTGGAACAAATGTATACTGGTTCATGTGGAGGTCATTATATGGCTAAGAGTATTGCACATAAGATTATGACGTCTAGTTTTTGGTGGCCTACTATTTTCAATGATACCCATAGCTATATCAAGAAATGTGATGCTTGCTAGAGATTTGCAGGTAAGTTGAAATTTAGTGGGAATTTACCTTTGAGGCCTATGGTAGTTGATACACCTTTTCAAAAGTGGGGAATGGATTTCATTAGAGAGATCCCAAACAAATATAGTGGAGGTCATTCATGGATTTTGGTAGCAACTGAGTACTTTACTAAGTGGGTTAAAGCAATTCCCACCAAAAAGGCTACTAGTAAAGTTGTTACTGATTTTATGCTACAAAATATTTTCACTAGGTTTGGATTTCTTGAAACTGTTGTAGATAATGCTATGTGTTTTAGATCTGTAGATTTTAGTGATTTCTACCAGCAGTATGGAATTCAAATTTCCTATTCTTCCCCATATCGCCCATAGGGAAATGGTCAAGATGAGTCTAGTAATAAAAGTCTTATCAATATTTTGAAAAGAGTGTTAAATAAGAACAAAATGGCTTGGGACTCAAATTTGCAACAAGCCTTGTGGGTTGACAAAGTAATAGTAAAGAAATCCATTGGTTGTGCACTCTTTGATTTAGTTTATGACATACATGCAAGGTTACCACAAAATAATTTATTGTGAATGTACAAGTTTATCCAGAAATATGATGATAAATTAGATGGTGAAATAAATATCAGAATGGATGATTTGATACAGTTGGATTGGTCAAGAAGGGAGGCACATGACATTAATGTTAGATTGCAACTTCAATATAAGAATATGTATGACAAAACAACCATTGTAAGAAGTTTTGAAGATAGTTATTTGGTCATAATGTGGAATGCCAGATTGGAGGATAAAGGAAAACATGGAAATTTTGATCCTATCTGGTTAGGACCATATATCATTGACAGTAAGTGGAGTTTTGATTCTTATATCTTGAAGGATTTAACTGGAAACTTTCTGGAATTGTATGTTCATGGACAGTTCCTAAATTTATATTTCTCTTGAGTTTTATTTTGGAATCCATGAGAAGTCATCTATAAATAAGTTTTGTATACATAATCCTTGTTTTTGTCTATTTTAGGTTAGATTCTTTTCCTGTAGGTGGTCTTCTCAACTCATAATTCTAGATTATTGCTATGTTTGTGAAAGACATACATCCCTAGATGGAGCCACTGTTAGCACTTGCAAATTTTTTGCTTGGTTCCATGTATTTTTTCCATGTCTATGCAATTGTTCCTATGATCTATGGTATGTAACCCTAAGTTTATATTAGAAAATTTGGTTTAAATATTGAAAACCCTATTGTTTCTTTCCAATTCTTTGAGCCCTAAATTCAAAATTTCTAGCCGTTAGTGATAAATGTCTTAAACCCTGCATGGTCTATTATTTTTTGTAGCTACCTTTTCAGTCGCTTAAAATTATTTTAACCCATGTTCTTTATGTTTCATTTTGAATGGGGCCATCCCTTTTATCTTTTCCTAAGTCTTAGTGGGGTGATCTTTTAATTTATTTCCCTAAGTCCTTAGCCCGGTTAAACTTTATGTCCTTACCTTTATATCTGTCGAGCATGTCCATTTTAATCCTAAGGTTGGCTTAATGACTTGAAGCTCAGATGAATGAGATATATCCTTTAAGCCATTAAGCCTGTGTGACACATGGCACATGGCAGGACCAACATGGGGAAAAGGAAGAGATAAGAGGTAAGCACTTAAAGTTAATTCAATGGTCAACTTAAAGACTTGAAGAGAAAGATGAAGATATTTATCCATCAAGCCATTAAGTCATTGTGACATTTGGCATTTGTGACATCATAATCTTGGGTTTGTTGAAGAGTTAAAAGGCAAGAAAGTTACTTTTGATTGAACGGTAGGATTAAAGACTTGAAGTGAAGATGTAGTTGATCTAGTGTTTAAGCCATTAAGTCATTGTGACATGTGTCCCAGGTGGGTCCTATTTAGTGCAAAGGGTAAAGTAAAGTTCAGTTAAGTTGAAGAAGATCCAATGGTTGGCTTAATGACTTAATGAAAATATGATCAAGATCTAATGATTAATCCATTACGCCATTGTGACATTTGTCCTTCGTGTGACATCATTAGGTCACGGGTAAAGAAAGGTGGTAAAGGCGCAACAAGTTTGATATGATCTAACGGTCAGCTTAGAGGCTTAAAGGGAAAGTGCTCGAGATCTAACTATCAAGCCATTAGGCTAATTTGACATGTGTCCATGGTGGGTCCAATGCAATTCTAGGGTAATGAAGTTAAAGTTTAGACAAATTACAAAAGATCCTACGGTCGACTTAATGACTTAATAATAAATATAAAGGTTTTTAGTGATTAAGGCATTAAGCCATGGTGACATGTGGAATTTTGTGATGTCATGATCATGGGGCCAGAGAAAGGAAAAGATAAAGGGTGGATAAGTTAGAAAAGATCATGTGGCAGGCGTGAAGGCTTAATGTAAAGTTGCTTGAGATTTAGTCTTTAAGAGATTACACCTATGCGACACATGGCAGATCAGATCACCAGCCTAGGTACTTGAAGGTTCATTAATGGCTATGTTTTAAAGTATGAGAAAGTTTAAATCTAGATTGTTGATGCTGATTTACACACTATTTGTAGCTGTTTAATTGCTTTTCAAATATTTGAAAGACTTTCTCAGGTTTTCTAAGCGGTGATTTGTGTCATCTTGTTGCACAAAGACTGATGGGTGAATATGATCTTATGTGTTGTGTTTTTAATAGCTATTAGATGTGGTATGGAAGAGGAATTGGCGTGTCTAAATGCATTTATTCAAAAATTATCTTCTTGGGGTTTTTGTTGGCCTATAAAACAATATTTAAACTCTGGGCTTATCATGTTCTATTTTTTCCATAAATGAGGTCTTATTTTAGAATTTTATAAGTTAACAATCAGATCAGATTATCAGGATCTTGAACTTTTCAAAGAAGGATAATTAGTTTTTTGGGTTTCTTGGGGGTTAAGTTTCCTATGATAATTAATGCATGCCAGACATTCCATTTATTATTCCTTTTGTAGGGTTGTATTCTATAAGTTCCTAAGTGGATGATAGCTAGATCTGATTCTTTTCAATAGAATGTTTCAGAAAGAATGTTTTAGGATGTATGACATAGATGCTAGGTTATTATAATGAATTTTATATTCTTTTCCATATAGTGTTTTAATTGAGTTAAGCCCTAAACCTAAATGATCTAAAGCTTGTTGCGGACCTTTTCTTATTAAAGGAATTCCAAGATCATTTAGTAAGGGAACTGAGAAATTTGGGGCAAGTATCATAAGGCATAAAACCTTTTACTATTTTCCAGTTGGGTATAGCAGATGTATATCTAGAGAGTATTATCATAGAAGAATAAATTTGCAAGTCTTTTGCATTTATTGAAGTGGTATATGATTTGAAACATTTTGGAATTGAAACTGGTCTCTTTGTACTTAATATAGTATTTCTGATTCAAGTCTCTCCTTTTTTCTTGCCTCTTGAGTTCTGAATCTTTTGGTTAACTAAATAAGATTTCTTTGTGTATATGTTTTTATTCCATAGTTTTTATCAAGAATCAAATTAAAATCTACTTTGGATAAGATATAGACTCTTTGGTTCATCTATATAAGGATTATTAAGAAGTGTATGATTTGAAGTGATATGTTTTTATGGTTTTGAGTCCTTGACAATAGTTAGTTTCTCTGTCATGTATCTAAACTAGAATAATTTCCCAATGGATAAAGCACTGATCAGTAATTAGTATCTTCTACTTTGATACATATCTGAATAGGTTTGGCTATACTCTTCCCTATCAAAACATCAAAACCATTTTCAGTCCCTTTAAGTTTTATGGTTGTTGGTTGTAGTCCTACATGGTAGAGAAGAGTCATTGAGTGAGTGGTTATCATTTCATACTTTCTTGTCATTAATCAGTTGTAATCATCCAGATTTATAGTGAGTTGTGAAATTTAAATCTCTGTTTGGATTAGGTGCATCCTACCTTGGTTTTGTAGAGCCAAAAGAGTAGAGGATGGTCTTGTCCTGTAGTTGGTCCAAGTACCTTGTAGAGCTCTCATATTGGGAATTAACCACTCCTAATATTAGTCTCAGGGTATATTGGTTTCTTTTACAACATAATCATTTTCAAACACAAACACATTTATCCAAGATTCTCCCATTTTCTTGGATAATTCTCATAATACACATATTTTACATGTCATCTTTTAGGGTAAAAATTTTCATAGTGCTTGTATCTTTTTTCAATGAGTCATCAGTGTTACTTTTTATACCAATATTTTTTGACTAAGAATGATAAAGTGGCCAATTAGTTGATATATTGTAAATTGGCCATCATTGTGAATCATATTTATCTTTTGTGAAAGGTTGTTATTTCATATTTTTAAATGGTGCTACTAAATTATTTGAAGAATTGGATGAAGAATAAAGAAAAGTAATACATTTATCTTCATAATCAATTTAACATAGAATTTAAAATTTAACTTAGAAAAAAAAATTGATATTAATCAGTAGAAAAAATAGCGTGCTAACCCTTACAAAACCACATCCCAATGGCATACAGACATACCAAACTAACAGTAGACAAAATTCAAGAGAAACCTAAAATAAAGTTACTAAAAATAGGTTAAGGTGGGAAGCTAAGTGTTGTCATATCCTACCCACATTCTGAATGGGGCCTCACTTCCTTTAAATAACTTTTCCAAGTTGTCATTATCAACTACTTTGTTGGTATTCTTAAATTTCCTTCCATCCATAGATAACCCAATAGCCTTAGTGATGACCTCCTCACTAATCTAAAAGGAGATGCCCCCAATAATCACCCTTATGTTTTCCTGCAAATTGTATCGACAAGCCCTCATAAAATATGTTAATGGATTCAATATAACAAGAAATCCCTATTAGGATTGAGTAATACTGAGAGGAGAGTATTAAAACACTTTAAATTAAACTTAAACCAATTCCAAATAAACCATAAGAATTATGAAATGAAAATAACATAAGAAAATAACACACAACTCATAACACCATTATTTCTTATTGAGGAAACCCTAGAAAAGGGAAAACCCCAGTGAGGATGGTACCTACAAACATGCACTAAAGTATAATGTCCCTATAAGGAGACCTAGCCTTGTTAGGAGTTGAGTATTACATAGTACATTTTCTTGTTAAAGGAATATCAACCCTGTTAAAGTTATGCAGCACCCTGTTAGAGGTACACTGAGCTTATAGCTCTTACAACCAATACTTCTGTTACAAAGTGTTCTTAGTAATGATCAAAAACAAGCATCTGCAATGCTTAGATAGTTCCAGTTTTAGCTCTCAATAATATTTTTCAACCTTTGATCTCGCATCTGCCATCAATCATCTCTAACATCTCTTTCCACATCTTCTCTTTACAAAATCTTCTTCTTCATATATATATATATATATATATATATATGTGTGTGTGTGTGTGTGTTACATCATTTAGTCAGCTCTCAAATACAATACAAAATAGAATAAATACTTATACAAAAAGTAAATACAATGTCAGTGACCTTGTACTACCAAATTATAGGTAATCCATAATAACAATCCAACTTATCATGTTTGGATTCTATCTCATACTCCCTTAATCATTGCGACTGTTCATCTGCTTTGTTTCACTCTTCCACTATCTTTGCACGTCTTCAAAACACTCTAACTCTCTGCGATCAACACCAAAACACAAGAGACCTTAACTGAAGTTCATACATATCCTAAAGTGTCTTCCTCTAATCTTGTAATTCATCAACTATCATATACGATCTTTGATGTCCAAAACAATACTGCTATACTATGTTCTTTTGTTTCTATACTTAGTCATTTTCAAGACTGTATCTGCAAAACTGTACTTAACTACAAGCGATCATCATATCAAATGTGTTTCCATTAATGACAACCCTCAAGTTTCCCATAACACTCCAAAATGCATCACTTGCCAACAATATCTCCCTTTGGCATTGATGGCAACACTTAGTAGAAAATGACTAAGTGTCAATACTCAACAAAAAATATCTCCATATATTCTATACATCTACATACATTTTTCATCTCTTCTCTTCTCCCCATTTAACAACAATGGAAAAGGTGTACCCAAATTTTAAAAAAATAAAAAAAATGTAGAATTCAATGCTTTCTCACCAGTTTTAGAACATCTTGAAAGGAATCTTCCAAGATCTTCACTTTTTCATTCCATGACTCTATCAACAACTGACTAACATGTATCAGTCCAATCAATGCATAGGATGAAGTCTCTACTGCTTTCAACTCTGTGGGCATAGAATTGGTTAATGAATCTTCAGTCCTCTCCATATCAAATAGATGAAATTCAAGAATTGAATGCTTGGGAGTGATTAGAATCTCTCACAAACCAAATCTTGTCATTACTCTCCCTCTTTCTATATCCAAGACATTCAACTTATCAAAAATATTTGATACCTGTTTGTCCATCTCTAATACATATTGTGAGGAGGTCTCACAACTATCCATCATGCTATCCAGAGTATCCCTCTCCTTCGCCACAATGTCTTCAATATTCTAAATGTGTCTGATAGGGTTTATACAATAGTTATATAACATCCTTCCATGTGTGACACAACTTTTGGCCTATGATGTAGTTGATCTTAGAATGCCCAAGTCCCATGAAATAGACTGGCATACTTCCCTCAACTTCTTCTCTAGATATCTTTTATTTTCCTTCTCTTCAAAGATCTTCACTAAAGACTCGTAGTGACTATCAAAATCATCTAGTGCCATATTTAGATTCTCTGCATCATCTTTTCATAGAAAAACAATAAGTTCTGGAAGTAGTTTATTCATAGTGTCAACTGCTATAGTAATTACCTTAGACTTTTTGTCTCCTTTCTTCTCAGATCTTTCTTTTTCCTTTGTGAATGTGATGAAGGGTAGTCTCATCAGTTCATCCTCATCCATAGTGTCAAAATTTGTGCTTACATATTTATCCTTGCTTGCCAACAATAGAATAGGGGATGTTTCAATTTCATTCTTTAATTCATTTCTTTCCTCTTCTCCTTTTGTTATATCTATCTCTTCTCTCTATTCTGATTCTTCTTTCTGTACTTCCTCTTTCTGTACTTCCTCTTTCTGTTCTTCCTCTGGCTGTCCTTATTCTTCATCTTCCACTTTATTATCAATGTTTCCTTCAAATGGGTCTTTTTCATCAAGTGAAGTGTCAAGGGTTACAGGAACACAAACAACAAATAAATATGGTTGTTTGTCAGTACTCACTTCTCTTTTCTCAATATTTTCCTCAACTGACTTAGAGCTCTCTCCAATTCCTATAGGTTTAGGCATAGTAGGTTTAGGAGGTGAAGTTTTCTTAGTAATATTTCTCATAAGCATCTCATTTATTACCTTTTGAGTATCTTCTATGACTTCATAATATTTTATGCCCATACTTTTTACTAATCTTTCTTTAGTTCTCAATAAAGGTTTGAGTTATCTCTCTCTCTCTCTCTCTCTCTCTCTCTCTCTCTCTCTCTCTCTCATACAAAAACTACTGGAAACATACCCTCAATATATTGACTCCTAATTTCCTCATCTTCTATATGTGTGAGTTGTTTTCTAATCTCCAGTTTACCATACAATTCCTTAGGTATACTTCTCTCTATCTCTAAAAGGTTCTTCTTGAAAAAAAGTAGATACTAAATTACCATATCCTCTATCAATACTTGATTACCAGATTCATACCTCTTATAGTATCTGCTTAATGTGTTCAGGTTTCCATCTCTCACAATCCTTCTCTGCAGTAACTTCATGTCTGGTTTCCAGTGGTACGTGTCCTCAATTTTCTTGTCATCTTTCTTCTTGGCTTCCACTTCAACCTTTTTCTTCTTAGGGATATTTGGTTTCATTGATCTAGTGGTTCTTCTCGGTATACTCGTAGGTGTCTCTTCTAATGTTTTCTTCTCAGGTGTGGTGGATAGGTAAATAATAGTAGAAGTGTGACTTACTATGTTTTATTCTTCAAAAGATGGAGGGGCTACAATTCCAATGATCATTCATCTAGAAGCACCCTTAGTCATCTTAATCCTTACTTCCTTTAACTCTTCCTTAGTCATTCTAGCCTTGGCTTCCACATCATCAACCATTTTCTCTATCTTTCTCTTCCTTATACCTCTATACTATTCTTCTCTAACTTTAGTTGATTTCTCTTCATATGCACCCCACCTCTCCTTAGATGGAAAAACATGTTCTACTTGCATAACTAGAACTTCTAAACTGACTTCATAGCCCATAGGGTAACACCATTTTTTTCTTGGTTCAACTGCCTCAAAACACACATAATTAGTTTCAACCATGAAACATATTGTATCCGTATACATCTTAACGAACTCTTTGGGAATTCTGACTCTTTCCTTCATTTGCCTCTGTAGAATTTTGATCATCCCAAATAGTTCTCCATCCAGCCATGTGTTGTCTTGTCTTCTGTAACTCGGTGATATCTAAATACCAGTGGGTATGATTTTCATCCATGCTCTAGGGTGCATTCCAGGGAACTTATGCTCAATATGGATATACATGTGAACTAGAAGTGAGCCAAATCTTAAAGCCTTATATTTATCCTTCTTGATTATCTTCATATTATCTAAAAAATGTTGTGCTAGAACCTCGCATAGATTGAATTGTGTGTTTTCCTTTACCATCCTATAATCCATCATAATAACTCCTACTGAGACTGAATTAGGTCTAATGTTGTAGTAAAGCTTATATCCAAGTATCATTGTAGCTAGTCTTACATCCTGTTGGAAAATGTCATTCACTATCATTGCTCGCTTGTCCCATTTAGAGTGTGTTAGGGTTTTGACTTGTTTCTTTGTATTATTTTCTGCTATAGGGATACTCCAGTTCTGTCTAGCCCAATTATGTCTTGAATCAACTGACTATAAATATTTACCGGTTTCTCCCCTATCCAAATGAATTGGTCATGAAATCTGCTAAGTATTATTTTAAACCATTCTTCTTTTCTGAATTCATACATGTCTATCATTTTCATAATGCTCAGGTTATCTAGGTGTTTTAACTCATCCTTCATTTTACCATCTGGTCCAATCATGTCCTTCATTTCTCTAAAAATATCTATGTCTCCCAATGTCTCATATTTGCAATGTATGTATGCCCTAATATCTTCTACGTGCAGGATGCCATATGGAATTTGGGAAAAATCTCCTTCAAGGTCATCCTCACAAGAATTGAAGGGATGTTTCTTGAATTTATATCTATTTCTATCCATAAAATCATAAATCATTGGTGCATCCATAACTTATACTTGAGTATATAGTCTAAATACCTTAAAAACACTGGATTTCAAACTTTCACTTCGATCAATCACGCAATGTGGCTTGTTGGTAGTCTGATACACTCTAAACTTTGCTCTCCTTTCTAACTAATCTTCAAATGGTGAAGAAATAAGTAACTTTGATGTCTTTTATTCATCTCTAAGTGAGAAAATACACTTTACCCAATAAACTCAACTTCACATAATGTCCAGTCAATCACAAATCTCACAATCACGGAATATGAATCTTTAGATGTTGCGATCATAGATATAGGTTCCATAATGTCTTCATACATTATAACCAAGCTCACATGAGCTTACTCCTTAGAATTAGGGGCTGGATATATTCTGGTGTCTTCATCCAATGCTCCCCCTAAGGCTATGCTTGGCCATTTAGGTTGATTCAACTTTGTTATCATCAGGCGAAGACTCAGTAGCATATACTGATTGTCCCTGAACCTTTTCTTCACTTGAATCCTTTACCTTCCATACCTTATTACTATTGTTATCATCTTCTTTCTTGAAACAACTATCAAATTCCCTTCTGTATTATGCAAGACTCTTACCAGTATCGCTATCATTCTTCTTTTTTTCCATAGGAGGTGGTACTCTTCTGTTGTTCATTCTATTGTACCTGCAAAAATTTTATATATGTCCTAGATTGTTACATTTGTAGCATATAGGAGGTGATTTTTTTTGATTTACCAGCAACTTATAATACCTTGTGATGTGCCCAAGGTTATTAAATTTGTAACATGTGGTTTTAACCTTTGACTCTTTCCTAATGTTATCTTGTCTGTATCTAGATTGATCAAATTTCCTGCATTCTGCTTTATTGTGCCCATATGCATGAAAATTAAAGAAAAAACCATAAAAAGGTTTGAAAGGGGCTTTACCTTTGAAATATCTCTTCATGTTTCCAACCTTGTTTCATCCAAAACATCTACCTCTAAAAGGTATGATCTATGCTTTAGGTTCTTCAAAAGTAGGTCTTTCTTCAATCTTTGCATCAAATTTGTCTTCTTTATTCTTGGAACATTTAGCTTCATTGAAGCCAACACCATTCATGTCTCCTTTAGGTTTCTTGCTATTTCTTTTTTCATCGATCAAGTCACTTCTTATGTGAAGTCTCTCAATATGTTTCTTTTTCTCAACAAGTTCACCTTTAACGATCTTATTATATTTCTCCAATTCTAGATACTTGTTCTTGAAATGATCAAGCTCAGTCTTCATTTGTCCCATCAATATATTAGCATCCTTCAAAGCTTATTCAATCTTGTTTTTAGAATCCTTTTCTTGTTGAATATCTTTAGCCATTATTTAATGATTAAGGTTCAAAGTATAATTCTCTTGTTCAAGTTTCTTTATCTGATCTAAATTATCATTGTTTGAATCCTCTTTTATCTGAACCATAATATCATGTCTCTAGCTTTTGGAAAGTTCAAGCTGGTCTTTTAGTTTCTTAATGAATCCCTCAGCTTTTCTTAGTGTGAATCTCAAGTCACCATTCTCTATCATCGATCAAGTCACTTATCATGTGAAGTATATCAATATGTTTCTTTTCCTCAACAAGTTCACCTTTTATGGTCTGATTATATTTCTCTAATTCCAGATACTTGTTCTTGTAGTGATCAAGTTCAGTCTTCATTTGTCCCATCAGAATATTAGCATCCTTCAAAGCTTCTTTAGGTTTTTTTTTACCATCCTTTTCTTGAAAAATCTTTGTAGCCATCATTTCATGATTAAGCTTTAAAGTATCATTCTCTTGTTCAAGTTGTTTTATCTGATCTGAATTATCATTGTCTGAATCCTCTTTTATCTGAACCATAAGATCTTGTCTTTGATTTTTGGAAAGTTCAAGATGATCTTTTAGTTTCTTAATGAATCCCTAAGCTCTTATCAATTTGAATCTCAAGTCACCATTCTCTAATTTTTCTTTGTCAAGGTATTCAAGTGTTGCTTCAAATTTTTCTTCCAAACTTTTTGAATTCATCTTGACCTCCATTAAGTTGTTAAAATTTATCTCCAAGGGCCAACTACTCTGATACCAATTTTTAGGATTGAGTAATATTGAGAGGGGGGTGAATCGGTATTACAACACTTTAAATTAAACTTAACCCAATTCCAAATAAACCATAAGATTGCTGAAATGAAAATAGCATAAGAAAATAGCACAAAACTCATAACACCATTATTTTTTGTCGAGGAAACCCTAGCCAAGGGAAAAGCCCAGTGGGGATGGTACCCACAAGCATGCACTAAAGTATAATGTCCCTGTAAGGAGACCTAGCCATGTTAGGAGCTGAGTATTACATAGTACATTTTCTGGTTAAAGGAATATCAACCCTGTTAAAGGTATACAACACCCTGTTAGGGGTGTACTGAGCTTACAACTCTTACAACCAATAATTTTGTTACAAAGTGTTCTCAATAATGATAAAAATAAGCATCTGCAATTATTAGATAGTTTCAGTTGTAGCTCTCAATAATATATGTCAACCTCTGATCTCGCATCTTCCATCAATCATATCTAACATCTCTTTCCACACCTTCGCTTTACAAAATATTCTTCATATATATGTGTGTGTGTGTGTGTGTGTGTGTGTGTGTTACATCATTTAGTCAACTCTCAATTACAATACAAAATAGAATAAATACTTATAAAAAAAATTAAATACAATGTTGGTGACCTTGTACTACCAAAGTATAGGTAATCCACAATAACAATCCAACTTATTACGTTTGGATTCTATCTCATACTTCCTTAATCATCGTGATTGTTCATCTTCTTTGTTTCACTGTTCCACTGTCTTTGCATGTCTTCAAAATACTCTAACTCTCTGTGATCAACACCAAAACACAAGCAACGTTAACTGAAGGTCATACATATCTTAAAGTGTCTTCTTCTAAGCTTGCAAGTCATCAACTATCATATACGATCTTTGATGTCCAAAATAGTATTGCTATACTTTGTACTTATGTTTCTATACTTAGTCATTTTCAAGACTCTGTCTCCAAAACTGTACTTAACTCCAAGCGATCATCATATCTGATGTGTTTCCATAAACAAAAACCCTCAAGTGTCCCATAACACTCCAAAATACATCACTTTCCAACAACCCCGCCTTTCTTGCAAATATGCCACATCGTTAGGTATTTCTTGAAATCATTTGGTTTCTTAGACTTGATACGGACCCGACCCCCCATCACTGTAACAGAATACACAAGAAAATTAACTCTGAGAAGAAACATGTAACCCTTGATTCAGTTAAGGAATTTTTCCATTATTATAGAGTAATTTAAAGGGAAGACAAGTGATTGTCTATCTAGTTGGGTAGAATTATTAAATCACCCCCACAAAATTAGACTCGTGTGAGTTATATTTTCCTACAATTAGGAGTCTATTTAAAACAATGTACAATGGGTACACACCATTGTAAGACAGGTAATGATAAATGCTAATGTGACCATCTATGATGTTCACTTAGTGTCATCTCCTCATTAGAAGGTACTCTATCAAATTATAGTAATTTTTATGATTACCTAGGGGCCACCTAAGAAAATTAATATACCAAAGATAGTATTTAGTGTCCAACTAGATGAGGATTTTCCATAGAATAACACTATCATGCCACATCATCACCCCCATATTCCAATTCAAAATATTTTTTCTAGCCCAACACTCATACTCGGTATTAGATAGGTTAGGGTTATGAAAGGCCCAGAACCACAAGGTATAGAGGAGGCACTGAAACCAATACAAACTTCTACATGTCATCCCCATTGGAAGTTGGTAACTCTTCTTTCAAGAGAGTTTGAATGTCTACTAAAAGAGGGGATATTTTTCTAGCACCTCAAACCCTCTAGATTAAAAATATTAGTAGCAAGAGAAGTTGATACCACATTACCCTCCATGTAAACATGGTTGATAATTAAAAATTCAAAGCGTTGAAGGATATTATGAACATCCTATAGGAACCTTCAAAATTTTGCAAATTTTGAAGGGACCAAAATGTGAATTTTGTTTAAGGAACTTATTAACACCCCTAGAAAAAATATCTTGAATAGCCCACTTTGAGAACCAGTGATTTGTTTCTTGGTGAATCTTATGAGAAAAACTTTTTTGATGTGTTAAAATTCAATCATTAAGAATATCTACCAATTTATAGCTTCCCGTGACCATTTTCAAAAAAACATTTAAGTACCTAGTTCAAGAAATATCTGCATTATGCATAGTTTTAAAATTATTCAAGTGGCCTACTTTGGAGGCTATTATTTCAAATCCCATTGAATGTCATGGAAAACTAATCATTCCTCTATATTTCAAACACATCAGTTCAACCCCATGCCCATTTTTAGAGCCCCATGAATCCATTTGACATGTTTCCCAGGTCAAATCCGAATGCAATTTATTTAGATTTTCAGTCTGCACAATATTACATCTTTCAGGTAGTTATTTTTGGAGAGTTCTAACTCACAAGAAGATGATTTTAATGATGATTGGGATGGTGTCTCATATTTTCCATATTTAAATGTTCTTCCATAAGAGATTGCAAATTCTCAAGGCATAATTTGAAATTTTTTGAGGGCCTAAACTAAACTAAATTCACAGTGTTCTACATCGAAAAGTTTATGATAGTTTGAACATGGTCAACTTTGACCATTAAATATTCCAGAAGAGTTTTAAAATGCACAATATGGGGTCCCCATTCTGTGAGTCCTCACCCCGAACCCCATCGTAGTTTTCCAATTTTTTTTGCTTATGATAGATTTACCATATGATACTTTACTTTTGATGCACTATGGATATTATGGATTTTATGCTTTATGTCATGGATTGATCATTTTGGATGTGTGGACACATGATTCTTTATGATGCACCTTATGGACTATATTATGTTTTCTATTATGGACATTTATTTCTGAGACAATTAATTTGGAAATATATTATAATTATGTTATGGGTTATTGATGAATTTGAGAATTATTAGAAATAGATATTTAATTATGATATCATGCAATGTGAATCTTACCTTATGATTAAATGCTTAAAATGAAATTAACGTATTCTTGTGATCTTAAGTAATAAACTTAGTATGTTGATGATTTCCTTAAATTCTGAATATTTCTTATTTCCTTATGATGTATATTTATCTCCTCAGACTACTGATATTTGAATTGAGTGTGCAAGTAAGAGACCATGGTGTTTTATTCGGGGAACCAAACAAAGGGATATGTGAACTCAGTTTGAGCCAAGGTTGTGTCTAATGAAATAAAAGATCTCATTGTTTCGTAATTTAATTCGTAAATGTATTTGGTTGATTGTGGAAGTGTAGTCCTTAAATGTATTTCTTAATTCTTTGTGAGTTTTGCCTAAGTGGATATGACATGGCCTAGTGATGTGTAAATGTTGTGTGTGTCATTTGACACTTGTGTTTTGTACTTAAGGCCATGAAATGTCAACTTGGGAATGGTTGTCCACCTATCTAGATTAGTACATTAGTGAATCCCCATATGCATACCTTGGTTTGGGAGATGGGAGTGTGGTCATCTCTTTTGGATTTCGAAATTACTCTTAAAGTGGACTTTTGGAGGGGTTAGAAAGTGTCTAGGGGTGTGTTGGGGTCATTTTTAGGTAGCCCACTTGTTATACCAATAGTTAAGGGCCATTTTAACCCTAGGATA
>MU228136.1:57607-73758 GCA_018584345.1 Thuja plicata | reverse complement strand
GAAGAGTGAGAGACAATAAGGAGTAAAACATTCGGTGGGTAGGGAACCTAGGAGAGAGGGAAGATAAGTCCTTCTGGTTAGGGTCTGAGAGTAGCCCTAAAGAGACTCAAGTGTGAGTCTAGAGAGATTCCTGAATCGAATAGGATTCCAAGTGAGATTCCTAGAAGAGAGTAGGAATTTCAGAGAGTTAGGTGACCTCCCCATCAGGGTCCTCACTAGGGCTAGGCTTGATAGATTGGGGATTAACTTTTTTTTCCTTGTACTTTATGTAGATACTTTATGGAAATTTTTAATCTTTTATTCCTTTACTACCCCTTTTCTCTTGATAGTTGGTATTGGCTTATTCACAGGCTGGGATGGTTTATAACTATTGGCCCTAATCTTTGTGATAAATTCAAAGCTTGACCATTTTTTCACAAATCTTCCACATTTGCACCTCTTTGGGAAGTGAGCCCCTCGATAGTCATCTGGAAATTTGTCTTCAGAGAAATGAAAGAGTATTTAGAGGCAAATCTACTTCATGGATCGAGGTCAATGGAAAAATAGAAAATTCTATATTTGAAGTGATGCTTACATGCCATGTTAAATTGATCAAGACAAAAAATAATTTTACTAAGTGGGATTTCTTTATTCATGAAAATTGGTCGAGCTTCTTTAGTCCCTTCCGCCTCATGGATATCAAGCTTCTTGCTCATCTTCCTCCTCCCATCTTAATGCTCCTCCTTCTGGTTTTGTGAAAGTGAATTATGATGGTGCCTCTAGGGGAAATCCAGGAATTTCAAGAGCAGGTGTTATTTTTTAGAAATTCTAAGGGGAACATTATTAGAGCAGCTCACAAAAAGCTTCCCTCAGACTCCAACAATATAGCAGAGATAGAAGCTCTTCTCTTTGTTCTTTTGATTGTTATCTCCATGAAGATATCTAATATCATAATTGAGGGAGAATCAATGGTGACCTATAACATAATCTCCTCTATAAATACTTCCTCGTGGAAACTAAGATATAGACTGGATTTGGTCCTCAAAATATTAAAATCCTTTCAATCCTTTGAGCTTAAACACTATTTCAGAGAGGAAAATATGGTTGTTGATTTTCTAGAAAATAAGGCGATTTATGATCCATTCCTGCTTTAGGAAGTGGATATGAATTATTTTTCACATTTGATATAATCTTGATACTTCTATTTGAGGCTAACTTACCATGCTGATTTATCATATTCTTATCTGTTCTTTTTTACTTCTCATATATGTGTGTGATTCATATTATATTCCTACCTCATGGATTTCTATTTTTTTTCCCCAATATTTCATACTATATTAGTGGTACTAATATGTTGCAAGGTGTGTTCCCTTGGTCTCAGTCAGGTCATGCAACAGTTGGTGACAAGGGTTTAATAGCCTCTTGTGGATTCTATTATTCTTGTGGTCGTATCGTGTATTAACAGTTCAAGCTTTTGGTGCAACAACAACCACCCAATCTAATAATTGGTATCAGAGCTAAGGTCAGGTTCCAACCCCATGCATGTCCCGAGGGAGGTATTGTTGCAGTGTTTGCGCCCTTGGTCTTGGTCAGGCCATGCAACGGTTGGTGACAAGGGTTTAACAACCTCCTATGGATTCTATAAGTCTAGTGGTTGTATCAAGCATTAACAGTTCAAGCTTTTGGTGCAATGGCAACCACCCAATCTAACAGATTCCTCCCATCTACACAGATGAGACCATTTTGGTCCTTGTCAAATAACTTGAAGATCTCCTTCAACTCTTCCTTAGAATATGTTTCCTACAACATCATCAATAATGTTTTAAAAGGGAGAAATACAAATACAATCATCTAAACAAAATTTAAACATTGATTCACTGATCATTGAGTATGATCTAAAATATCAATTCAAAAATATACACGAAATTTAGGAATTTGGCTAATGGAGGTGAGGGATCTTAAGGTCACATTGTTAATTACTATTTTTTCAATTTTACTGAAAGGGATATGGATGATAATCAATGGATATTTGATAGTAAGTATAATAACTTCTTTAATGTAGAACAATTTTGCAAAACAACTTTCACTAATGATAGCTTGTACAAAGTCACTAAAGATAACTCTAAGTATATATACCTGTGTGAAATATGGGTGACCAGGACCAGTGATGGCCTAAGAAAAAGACCGAGCACTGATAGTGACTTTACTTCAAGCATCTAGGGAGAAGAGATGAAGGGTAATAGCTGGAGAGTAAAAAAAATAGTTTTATGTATGAAACATATCCAAATGTAGATCCTTCAAGAATTTTGCAAATAAAACATAGACATGATTCTAGTTTGCACAAAGTTGCCACTGCGGGCCCACCAACTGATCATCTGCCTAGTGTATGTCTAGACATTAGTCTGAAAGATATGTATCTTCTAACAAAGAGCATAGTCCACTAAATAGGATCAATATACTCCATGACAAAGATTTCATTGAAAAAATATCAATTAAAGAATTTAAAAAAAAAATTAACATAGATTCAATGATCATGGAGCCTAATATAAAATATCAATTCAAAAACATGTACATTTGATGTCAAAAAAAAAGCTTCTAAATTTTTAAACATTAAAATAACAAACACGAAATTCTCCCTATTTTTTCTAGAGATTTAAGATGCAAGACTCTAATATGCTGTGAAATTCATTCCACTCGATAAAATTT
The DNA here is from genome assembly GCA_018584345.1 of Thuja plicata. NCBI lineage: Eukaryota > Viridiplantae > Streptophyta > Pinopsida > Cupressales > Cupressaceae > Thuja > Thuja plicata. Next base: position 71,073 of record MU228136.1, on the reverse strand, counting down.
AAAGGATCTGGCCCAAAGAAACTTCTGAAACTCATTACCCATCAGTAAGAGAAGAAGAAAAAACAAGTTTACAGTTGTGATAATTAAAACAATAAGGAAATTTGGTCATGGCAATGAAAAACCTTCATTTTCTAGGCCATTAGGTTAAGAAACTCAGGGAAGTCAGTGGTTCCATTTGCATCTGCATCCACCTCATTGATAATATCCTACAACTTAGCTTCAGTGGAATTTTTACCTAAAGACTACATCATAGTACCTAGTTCGTTGGTCGTAATGGAGCCTATAAACACAAAATTATTTTACCCTAAATCCCAACATAAAAGAACAAAATCCCAAATACAAAAGGGTGGGTGGACAAAGCCCTTTTTGAATATTTCTCAAAACCAAAAAATGCCAATGAAGATCTTAAATTTAAAATTCTCATCGCCATCTTTGTCGAAAAGGCTGAAAGCCTCCATGAACTCTGCAATCTAATCTTGATTGAAATGCTCTGCCATTAATGTCTGATCAGTGATTTCAAGGCCTCTGATTTCTTGTGTGAAATGTAAAAGTTGTGAATTGGGTTAGAAGTCAGGTGGGGGGATTTAAGAAGAATTAAAGAGGGGACTTCGGAGAAATTCCACCCAAAAACTCCTGAGGAAGAACAGAGTCTCAGGGTAGCCTCTTTCCTTTTGCGCAACACTCTATCAAATAATATAAAAAATCTTATTTCAAATCACATCTCCGGCAGGTGCAATTGTTTATGGTGAAGAGAAACATGGATCAGAAATTGTTTAGCAGAATCAGGAAAATGAGAGTGGTTATAGGCGTCGGGCAGGTTTCGAGTGAAATCTCAACTTATAGGATAATTAAATAATTTCCTTACCTAAGTGACGTATTTGGGAAAAAAGACCAAAAAAAAAGGTTGACATTTCAACCATTTTTGACTTCTTTGGTATTTTGATATATGTAGTAGAATATTATTTAATTAATTAGTTTTTTTTATATATAACTGTCACTTTGAATTAAAAATATAAATCATAGTAATCAAATTTTAGTTTTACATAAAAGTTTATATAAAGATCTTATATTAAAATATTGCATTGTTAGAGTTAAATATTAGATCTTTGTCATTATATTAAAGTTTAAAATCTTTTGTCTACACACATAAAATGTGATTATTAATATCATATTAATTCTTTTAAATGAAATACATACAATAAAATTGAAAAAAGATATTAATTTCTAATAATAAATATTATGTATTTTTCAATTTGTCATATTTTCAATTTTCAATTTCTAATTTCTATTAAATAATTTCTTCCAATCTATGTTATGTGCAATAAACATTCTTTTTAACTGTTTAGTAGAAACAAGATAGAAGGCTTGTCACATTATAATAGATATTCCTTGTAATCTTGCTTTGATTCAATTGAAAAACAAAATAACATGTGAATCACATTTAACATAATTTAGTTATGAAATTTATATGCTAAAACTCAACTTTTCAAATACTCCCTTAATGGATACAATTTAACTCTATCTATTAAACAAATTAGAAATTTGAGTAAAAAATAGTTAAAAATTGGAACAAAAATTTGATAAACTATTAATAGCCATTGTAATAAATACATCTAAAAGTATTCACTCTAGAGATTAGTTGATCTACACAGCTTATTAAATAATTTTTGATATTAACAGTAGCCAAAACAAGGGGGCTGACCTAGAAAACAACAGGAGACAGAGGCTCAAGGGGGCCAGTTACCGCACAAGAACAGCATGGTAACAAGACATAGTAAGCCAATCCCTTCCCTTAACAAAAAAAAACAACATCCAAGAAAAATGAGTAAAAATCTTACTCCCCAGCAATAAAGAAAAACAAATTTTAACTCTACTATGAGAATAAAGTAAACTATCAGTAACAGCAGTATCATCCCGCAGGGCTATAAACCAAGCATAAGTATCAACAATATTAACCAAGCCCATAGGGCTGAGAACAGAGTTTTGAAACCCAAAACCAAAAAAGAAATAGTGAGAACCAGAATCCCAACGCATTTTCTGGACCCACTCGGGCTCCGAATTAGGCTTCGCTGGAGTGGAACGTGAGCAACTGGGTTCAATCATCAGCCAAGAATTGGTACAGGTCCTTCACTGTCAGAATAACTGAGAGGGGGGATGAATCAGTGGCCTAAAAAATATTCCAATAAATCAACCCAAAAACTTAGTACCACAATATTAAGCCTCTAGTTATCTTCAGTCCTACAAGATGAATGCCTTCAAATAATCTTAACAAATAACTACTCCTCAGAGTTCACTTTTTAAACCTTATTCTTACTGTTTACCAATTAGCAGTCTTTCATTTACCGAAATACAGTAAATTGCTTAGTGTACACTGATCAATCTAAATTAGTTATGTGTAATGCAAAACACTAAAGTAATGACTCATAAACACATTGACAAATGGATTTTTAACATGGAAACCCTGTTAAGAGAAAAACCACTTGGGACCGATGGAAACTTTGTTAAGGGATTCTAGTTGTTTAAGGAGCACAAGATTAGTTTTTTGTCAGATCTAATTTCTCCTCTTGTCCTGCCAATGGACAACTTTGCAGTTTTTCTTCAACTAGGACCTCTAACTGATCCTCATCATCACATACCTCTTCAAGATACTTTTTCTCCAAAGCATCCCCACATATTATATCTGATTTAGCACTAAGAACTTCTGCAACATCTAGAATCTTCTCCTCAATAGGTGCTTGGTCATCTTGTTGTTGCTTGCACACAGACTCATCTCTCTTCTCTTATTCTAGGAGTTCATGTCACTTTCTATGAGTTACCATTATCTTGGCTTCATTTTCCTCTATTCTTTTCCTTATGTTTCTCTTCTCTTCTAGTATTTGGTTTCTTGTTTCCTCTTTCTTCTTTTCTTTTACTTCTTCTTTGTGCTTCCTTCCAGAATATTTAAGGGATTTGTATGCCTCATAGATTACCCTCTCTTCTGTTGTCAAATACATCTTAACTATCTTTTCCAAGTACACAGATCTTCTTCCTTTCTCTGATACCAATCTGATGTAGGTACCCAAGTCTAGTTGTAAAATGAGAGTCAGCTTGACTCAGCTTCAAGGTCGCTAAATTGACCTTATAGGGTATTATCAAACCCTAACTTGAGGAAGTTACTAAGATATTAACCTCAAGTGATCTAGACTTGGTTCTTACCATAAATCTACTATCTCATGTTGTGGAATCTAATAGGATAGTTCCACCCTCCAAGCTAAGCCGACTGGTTCAACCTGAATAACACAATAAAACACACTGCACATGAAATCCATCACAAAATGCTCAAGATGATTCTCCAAATGATTTCTGTATTCACAAAACTCTAATCTATTACAAAATACAATGCATTCCTCTCGTATGTCTACTACTTCCTCCTACTCTCTTACAAAAGTTTTCAACTATATATCTATCTCTCAGAAATATCTCCAAAATATCTCGTGCTCCTTCAACAACTTCAACCACCTTGCATAGATGGCATGGTCAAGCCATAAATGATGCTCCCATCACTAGAACAGGTGTCACTGTCCATCAAAGACAAAAATGACACGTTGAGAGCCAATGTGATTGACCTATATGGTCACAAATGTCACATCCCGTGTTTCCTAGGTCGTTAACCAACATAACTAAGCAACAGACCACCATTACCGAACACCAGTCCCGAGCGTCAGAAAAAAATTTCCTTCAATACCCGAGCGCTAGTCAACAACTTGAAATCTAAGAAACCCCGAGCAACATCACCGAGCAACAACCCCGAGCACGAAGTGTAGCCCAAGCGATGTTACCGAGTGACATTTCCCGAGCATTCTACACATCATACTCGAGCAACCTAGAGTAAACTGAGCAAGATCCTTGTGTAGCATTACCAAGCAACAGAGTTGCCCGAGCATCAGTATAACTTAGTGCCACTTTATCAATTTTAGTTGCTAGAGCCTTGTTGAATTTCCAGAGGTTTATAAGCTACCTCAACACACACTTAAACTAGGAAACAACTATTTAGCAACTATGATGTTTGTTCACCGATTGACCTCAGTCATTACAAGAATGGTGGAACAAAACACCTTACAAACCAAAAATTCTTTCTATCATAGAAATGTTTCTAACCTTAGGTTCTCCTGCACCATACTGGTAACCCAAAATTTTCACTCTTCTGAAGTGAGCTCGGTGAATATCCAACCCTGTTAAAGGTTACAAACACACTGTTAGGTGTGACCTTGTTAGAGGATTTAAATAGAATAGTTTGTCACTTGATATCTGAACTTTGTTGTTACTAAACTTTAGTTCCTTTCATTGTTTTAACTCTTGTTAGCTTTGGTCAACACTTAAATTCTCCTTGGGCATCTCCATCAGGGTTGTCTATCCATCGGGGTTGTCTGTCCCTCAGGCATCACTATGAAGTTCTACTCATTGGTAATTCTTGTGATTCTTCTTTTCAGTAATGCTTGTCGGGTTTCTTACTCGAGAAACACTATGAATTTACTTTCGGGTTTCTCTGTCTATCGGGGTGCACTACCCGTTGGTGTTTGTAGTCACTTAGTGAATACTGATCTTTTATACATTACTGAAAGCATAATCTTTATCTTTCTGATTCTCTGAATTCTTTGACACTTTGTATATAACCAATCAGATTATATCAAGTTGACACCAATGACAATACAATCCATTAACTAATTTAATGTCTTGTATTATCTTTCTACATTTTGGTGATCAACTTAACATCTTCAAACATTCAATCAGTTGTGGTTCATCAATCTCTCCCTTTGGCATTGATAGAAACACGCTACATTATCACACTATATTATTACTAATACAATATGAAATATATCAAGTTGAATTTCATCAATCCCTCCCAACTCTTTTTGTTCTATAACCAATACAAATGTCTAGCTCTTGGTAAGATCATATAGCTTAGATTTGTTTCTTGCAGAGTGTCCTCTTCAAACTTTAATCCCTTCAGTGGATAGATGTAGCAGCTTCTAATTTTTTCTCTGATGTTGTCTCTCCCTTTGACTGTTCCTCTCCTTGATCATCTCTTTTTCTATTGACAATAATCTCTCCTTCATGTTGTTTCTCTCCCTTTGATGGATATTTCATATGTAATCTCTCCCTTTGAATTCTTAGGAACTTCTCTCCCTTTGAATCTCTCTCCCTTTGACAAAAATGCCAAAGTAAACTTTTATTATGCCAAAGTTATATCCTTTCACCTTTCTATAATATACTCCTTGAATTTCCCTATCCATCAACAATACAACTCTATATTAGCCAAAATTATCTCTGGTGTTTGGTGCAGATTTGTACCTTATTGTGTACAAATGTATCTTTGCAGTCCATTTCCTTTCTTGCATCAACATTAATGATCTTTTGATTTGTGTATAGGCTGATTCAACCTCCTAGTCATCTTACTGACCAATAGACAAGGGTTGAACCCCTAGTCTCTGTCTCAGGTACTCAAATGTGTCTTTCGGTAATGGCTTTGTGAATATATCAGCTAATTGTTCCTTTGATTGAACATATTCCAATATCACTTATTTTTCTTGCACTTGTTCTCTTAAGTAATGATACTTGATAGCAATATGCTTAGTCTTAACATGCAAGACTGGATTCTTTGATATTTTTATTACACTGGTATTATCACAATAGATAATCACTGGTTCAAGAATCTTCAAATTCATACCTTCCAGTAATTGTTTGATCCATGCAATATTGGAGCAATTTGTAGCAGCATCCACATATTCTGCTTCTGCATTAGATTGTGAGATGCATCCTTGCTTCTTGCTGATCAATGTGACAAGTCTATCGCCCATGAAGAATGCTCCTCCAGTTGTGATCTTTCGATCATCTAAGTTTCCAGCCCAATCAACATTGGTATAGAGTTGAAGCTCAAAATTTCCTTCTCTTTTATACCATAAGCCATAGTCCTCGATGTTCTTTAAATATCTCATAGTTATCTTGACAACAGTCATGTGTGATTCTTTGGGATTAGCAGAGAATATTGCAACTAGTCCAACTGCATGTGATATATCTGGTCTGGTATGAACAACATACATTAGTTTTCCAATCATTGATCTATTTAGGGTATTATTTACCTCATTTAATTTGTCTTCTTTTGTCAGCTTACATCTGGTTGCCATAGGTGTTCCAACTGGAATGGAATCTTTCATCTTGAATATCTTCAGCACTTCCTTGATGTATTTGGACTGAGTGATATATATTCCTACATTTCAACTTCTTTTCTCATTTCATTAGCAAAGGATTTACATAACGTATCATTACCCCCAAATATGATATCATCAACAAATATTTCAGTAATCAAAATATTACCATTGGTATCTTCTTTTAAGTATAGATTGCTATTTTCACTTGTTCTTACAAATTCAATGCTTATGAGATAGGAGTGAAGTCTTTTATACCAGGCTCTAGGTTCTTGTTTCAATCCATACAAGGATTTATGTAGTCTACATACCATGTTTCTCTTGTCTAGATCAACAAACCCTTCTTGTTGTTCAATGTATGCTTCTTCTTCTAGTATTCCATCTAGGAATGCAGATTTGACATCCATCTGGTATACCTTGAATCCTTTGAATGCAGCATAAGTAAGTAAGATTCTAACTTCTTCTATTCTAGAAATGGGTGCAAAGGTTTCTCCATAATCAATACCTTCTTCTTGTGTATACCCCTTGCATACTAACCCTACTTTATTCCTTGTGACTTCTCCATTCTCATTCAACTTGTTTCTGAATATCCATTTGGTTTTGATGACATTCTTGTCATCTGGTCTCGGTACTAGTGTCCATGTCTTATTCTTCTCAATCTATTCTATTTCTTCATTCATAGCACTGACCCATTCTTCATTTTCAAGTGCAGTATTAACAAATTTAGGCTCAAAATCACAAAGTAAACATCTAGTGTTTAGTGACTTACTTCTTGTTCTCATTCCAGCCTTCTTGTCTCCTATGATATGATTCTGTGGATGATGTCTTTTGACATACTTGGCAAGTTTTAGTTTATCTCTTTGTCCATCATTCTCATCATCATCTTGACCTTCATTCTTATCTCCATCGCTTGGAACATCATCTTGAGGATTTTCCTAATTTTTGGTAATTGCAACCTGATGCTCGGGTGCAATGTTTTGTTTCTTGAGAGCGATATATTGTTGCTCAAGTAGAGTGTCAGGATCTTCAGTGTAAACAAACCTATTTTAGTCTTATAGTTCTTTTCTTCTTTCCTTATCATTATTCTCTACAAATTCATCTATTCTTACATTTTCACTTTCAATTATCTTGTTAGAGGACTTGTTAAGACATTTATAAGCCTTTCTTTTGGTGGAATACCCTAGAAAGATACCTTCTTCACTTTTGGAGTCAAGATTTCCATTTATATCATCTTTCAAAATATAACATTGACTTCTAAAGATTCTGAAGTAACTTACATTGGGTGTGAACCATACCATATTTCATAGGGTTTCTTCTTTGTCTCTTTCTTCAATTGTACTCTATTCAATGTGTAGACAATAGTACTGACAACTTCCCTCCAGAAAGTTTGAGTGATGCTTTACTCAATCATCAGTGTTCTTGCACAATCAACAATACATTTGTTTCTTCTTTCAGCAATTCCATTTTGTTGTGTTGTTCTTGCTACATAAACCTATCTTTTAATTCCATGCTCATTGCAATAGTTAGTGAATTCATCATAAACAAATTCCCCACCTCTATCTGATCTTAAGCATTTCAATTTCTTATGACTTTGTTTTTCTACCATAGCCTTATACCATTTAAATATCTTTAATGCTTCTGATTTATCTTTTAAAAACATAACTGTCATCATTCTAGAATAATCATCTACAAAGAGAATGAAATACCTATCACCATAGTAACTATTTGTCCTCATGGGTCCACATAAATCAGTATGGACTAATTTTAGAATTGAATTAGATTTATGGGCTTTACTCTTGAAACTAGACTTTGTCATTTTACCTTTTTGACAATTCTTGCACATGATATCCTCGGGCTTTGACATGCTCGGAAAGCCTCTTACTCTTCTTTTATTTCTTATCTTTATCATGTTGTCAAAATTCACATGGCATAGTCTTTTATGCCACAACCATATGTCTTTGTTTCTATCCATTAAACAAGTGGTGTTAATGTCATCAAGATAGAAAAGGTTTTTTTTTTTTGTTCACCAGTTCTGATCAACCTTCCTGATTCATTAAATATCTCTGCCTTCTTATTCTCTAATGCTACTCGGTGACCTATATTATTCACCTGTGAAACACTCAACAAATTATAATTAATACCTTTTACCCAGTATGCATTTTCACATTTGATCAGGTTATTCAGCATTATGATTTCTTTACCTTTGAATGGACAAGGTGTGTCATTACCCATTCTTACTGATCCACCATTATAGTTTTCAAAAGTTTCAAACTTTTTTTTATCACTAGCTATTTGGTGAGTGCAACCACTATCTATAATCCAGACATCATTCGTACTAACCTTAGATATGAGTGCAGTCTCTACATACCTTTCTTCTTCATCTAAATCATCCTTCATGGCTACAAATAGGTCATCTCAATGTATTCATCAAATTTGGTGTCAGTATCATCAGTTATGTTCTCAATCAGGTAAAAATATTTATTTCCTTTGTCCTTGTAGTCTTGAGTATCTATTTTTTCAGATTGTTGGCTGCTTCGGTAATCTCTGTTATCACCTCGGTCAAACTTATTTTCATATGTTTTGTCATCTTTTCTTCTGTTAGGACATCTTGTAGCAAAGTGTCCAACCTCTTTAAAATTAAAACATACAACTGGTAGTTTACCTTTGTATCTACCTTTGCCTCTCTACAATCTTCTTTCCATTAGTGCTTCAATCTCATCAAGTCCTTGGTCATCACTATCACTTCCACTATCATTCCTCATAGTGTGTCTATGGCTTGACTTACTTATTTTCAAAGAATATTTGAATGCAAACTCAATATATGGTAAGACACTATTATCAAAGTTATTCATTTCAAATGAAATCAGTCTACCAATCAGACTATCTAGAGTAACATTATTTTTTGGAACTTCTCTCATTTCTTTTATAGAAGATACTCTAATAGAATATACAGGCAGTAAGGTTCTTAGGATTTTACTTACCACTGTCTCTTCTTCAAGTACACCTCCAACTCCTCAGATAGCAATGACTATCTCTTTGATTCTGTAGCTATACTGAGTGATATTTTATCCTTCTTTCATCCTTAGGTCATCAAACCTCCCTCTTAAGCTTTCTTCATTGGCTCTTAGTACATTATCATCTCCTCCATGTACCAGATTCAATTTATCCCACATTTTCTTTGCAGAGGTATAGGTTTTGACATCTTCAAACTCAGCATCAGAGAGTGAAGAAGCAAGTTCTATCATCATGCAATTATACTCATGCTTTTCTCTCAATTTCTCAAGTGTGTGAGGTCATGTAGGCAACATGTTAGAGCTTTTTCTTGTTGAATCAAATGCTTAAATATTTACTCAACTCTATGACTCCCAATTTCAAATTCATGCAATCCAAAGCGTAATTGATGAGGATTATTTTCTCCTTCTTCGAGATCCACATCACTCAGGCCGCCTTTTGCCTAATCTGCACACACATGACTTCTTTGTGACAAAAAAAAGCTTGCAGATATATAACTATGGAATAGTTTTCATACCCTTAGGTAACGAAGACCTGAATACTTTATCAAATCTTATACAATATTTCACTTGCAGAGAGTAAGTCTGAGAATGAGAGAATTCTTAACTTCTAATCAACATGAAAGGGAAATGATTTTTTAAATATGTTTTGATGTATGGATTTCTGCAATATTCCAAATCTTGCATAGACCAGTGCCTTATCCAATGGGCAATAGAGTCAAACATAACAGTGCAAAGAGATTATGAACAAAGGAAAACAACACAGTCTGATATTTTTATATGCCTTACATAAAATAAACCCTATCAATCAAGTTCTTCTTATGAATCCACCTATGTATTTAAAATATGCAGCTTTCTACTCAATGTATTTAACCCTCCCTTGGAAGAGACCTTGGAAGAGACAGTACATAACCAACATCCACTGGAAAGACAATATTGGAAATACCCTTGATATTCCAACTCATACAAATCTGAATAAAAATTTTAAATCACAGTCATTCCTTGAATGACTGTATTGCTGATCAACAACAGAAAAAACTAAAACACCCTTGATTCCCTAGTTTATATGATTCAAAACAAAATGGAGAAAACTTGATGATAAACAAAAATATGTTGAATCTCATTCATAAAATTGTTGTTACAATAATGTTATTCCCTCAGACAAAAAAGGAAATCGGAACAACTTTGTATGCATAGAAAAGAGAAATATATTACAAAAAATACAATGCTTGGATCCTGCTCTGAAACTTTTGTAGAGAGACAAAACACAATCTGAAACCTCTCCCCAAAATAGAGCAGCAACAGGAACCCTCAAAACTGAGAAAAGAAGAGAATAAATAGAGGAAGAAGGAAACTCTAAAATCTATATCTAATTCACACATGTCCTTCTTACAAACTAATTTTATTTTTATCCTTCTTTTTCCACAGAAAAAAAATCTCCATCGGTGACTTCAAAGCATGTTTTCAACTTGTCTTTTCAAATAAATCTGACCTTATCCACTGCAAATATCCTCTAAATCTGACCATATTTGTTTGCAAAATCAGATTTCATTCTGCAACTACCTCTTCAAAGTCTGTCTCTGAGAAAATATCCTTTCAAAACTAATTTGATTTAATCTTCTCATGCAACTATCTTTTCAATAAAATATGATCTCACAATCTGATCCATTATGAGAAATGTCTTCCAAATATGACCATGTTCACATGCAAATCTGATTTTTTTCTTTGAAAAACCCTCCGGGAAAACCCTGATCAAATCTGATTTCAAAATCAAAGAAAGTATCCCTCAGGAATGCATATTTCAATTTTTTCAAATAAAAAGTATTGCACACGACTATAGAAAAGATAATGCCCTTATCCTTAAATCTTTTTGCATTTTTTAATCTTTGCATTATGTCTTATTTGTTCAAATCTAATTTAATATTTCTTTAATATTTTGCACAGACTATGATATTTTAATCTTTTTTTATCTTTTGAATCTTGTACATTTTATCCCTTTGAAATTCTCCATTTTTTGCATCTTATGCAGATTTTCTCCCAGAATTCACTAGTTTGTGACACATGGCATGTTTTTACTAGCTTCTCCTAACTGACTGTGCAAACTCCTCCTTTAATGCTAGTTCACCTTGGAGACTCAGAGACTACTTAGTCTCTAAGTCTCTGAGAGATTTTCTTAATAATGGTTTCTTATGGAGACTAGGAGATTACCTTTAGTCTCTAAGTCTCTATAGGCTTTGACTTAACCATGTCTTGACCACACTCTAACCACAGTTATCTCTACACAGTGTAGTCTCCAAGTCTCTCAAACATTTCACTAACCTTGGTTAGATCTGGAGACTATGCGCAGGCCCTTGATCTCCATCCTGATCCGATGGTGGTTGCTGAATCTCGCAAGGAAAGAAATTTAACATTTCTTATTAAGAGACTTTGCGACTATAGTTAGTTGACTATCAATCGCTGAATCTTGGATGTCATCTCCTAATCGCGGCTTTCTTTCCTGACTGCAAGAATGCATAGTCGCGTGATCTCAGTATTTCTAGTGGTTATCTTGGAACATCCAACGACTTTGCCTAGCCATTAGTTTGGTAGCTAGTCGCAAAGTATCTGCATCTCTGGTAGTTATCTCCAGCATCTCCTGACTGTGCAACCATCTGCCACATGTCCACCAAGTCATCAACTACTCTGCACTATTTGTATGCCATGTCATCATCAAAATTTTGTTTCAATCCCCTGGGCATGCTTCCCAATGTACTGCCATCTGTCACCTGCGTACGTGTGAAGAGAGCCTCCTTCTCTGCTTCACATTTCTATATGATTTCCTTCTTTCTTTTAAACATCTCACATTTCTCCTGTGGGGTCAATGTGGGACTAAAGTCCTTTGAGTTTTAAAGTCCTTCAAGCATTTTGTCTCAAAATATGGGGCCCACCGACGCTTTGAATCCTCCAGCCAAGGGGGTTGCCAAGGTTCCTCTTGGTTGCTTACTTATTTCACTATCTGAGTGTTGGAGTATAAAAATATAAAGAAAAACCACATTCTAGTGAATGTGGGATAATGCCATTACATTTCTAAATTTTTTCAAACCTCCAACATGCTCTTACGCGGATTTTCCTCCATAGACCCTTGTGCAGCTCCCTCTTTACCCTCTACGCGGGCTCTATGCATTTTCTCTCAGGTTTTAATTAAAAATCCTTACTTCATCACCACGCTGGCCTCTTATTAATCATGCACAGTCTCTACTCTTGGCAATTTTCTGAAAGCTTTTAAAGCCTTTTGTTTTATACACAAGTCCTTCAATATAATGCAGAAGTCTTTATGGTTCTCTGTGGCTTTAATATTTGGTGCTGTACATTTACCTTTTGAAGTTTCAAATGAATTCATTCAATGTGTGGCTCCCTTAACACTTTACTTTATGCAGATTTCTTCTTTTTTTATGCAAGCCCTGTTAGGGATTTTTCTTGTATGAATCACAATGCTTGAAATGTCTATGTGAATCCTGTACCATTTACTCCTAATTCAGAGACAAGAAAAGCCTAATTGCTAAGGACTGGATAAGGTCCTTCTTCGTTTTTGAGTTCCACATATACTCAGGCAGGTTTTACCTTGAAAGCTTACTGATATCACAGTATTTGTTATTGTGGAAACTGATTTGTCATGTATTCTCTATTGAACCAACTTATAAAACACCTTGTAAATGATCAAGCATAATCATATACAGGATTTAACCATACAAATCATAATCTTAAATATGATAGAAAACCAGTGATACAAGGATTTCAATCCTTCTTCCTTTTCTTGGTAGGAGGGACAACCTAAATGATTCTCTCTTCAAGGAATCAATAACATGGATAGTGTCCTACTGACAGAGGTCCTTAAACAAGTTTAGCTTATGTGTTCTTAGTAACAGAGTGTTTAAATTTGATTTGGTTCTGATAACTTGGAATACTTTGAACATAGATAGATATTCAGAATGTTTTCTAGATCAGTGCCTATCCTTAGGGCTGCAGAGTCAATAATAAGCAAAGAAATTACAGAAACAAGATACACTGAACTGCCTTACAGCTCAAACAATTAGGACAGAATGCCTTACAAACTGTCTTGTTACCTCCAAACCCCTGTATCAAATCCTTAACTAAATAGTATGTTTCCTGAAACCATTCACAATATTTAATTCCCTCCTTGAGAGAAGCTTGTAAACAATTAGATGGTTACCTTATAACCAGAGTGTTAATGAATACCTGATAAACCTTAACACAGAAAAGCATGCATACA
>MU228136.1:16405-31245 GCA_018584345.1 Thuja plicata | reverse complement strand
TCAGAAGAGTGAAAATCAGTAACTAGTTGCATTGGTGGTTTTCCCAAATTGGGTTTCCACGTTATATCTGGTGTTACTTGTGTTTATGCTATTTGATTTATGCATGTCAATAACTGTGAATGTTTAACGAACAATGATAAGTTAATCTACCGAGTAATTGCAGTATATATTGTAGACATCTAAGGGACTTGTGGATTTATTTTTGTGGTAACTGATTCACCCCTCCCCTCTCAGTTACTCCATCTATATTTCCAACATTACTAACATATATTCTAACATTTATACTATAGTTTTTTAAAGTTTTCAAATATTTTCTAATATAATAAGTTATGATTTTCTAACATACTACAATAATTTTCTAACAAATTCTAAAATCCAATTATCATTTTCTAATATTTCTACAAACTAAATATTATTTAAAACAAATAATTAACTAAAATGTATATAAAACGTATAATTTACAATAAAAAATGAGAAAAATGCTTGTACCTGATGCTAATAACAATCACAAAGAGGTCAAAAAAGGTCGGGAAGTGCTGACGTCGTAGTGGTTGTCACTGGTTCACTCCAAGCACCGGGTCCACAAAATCTCGCAAAGTGAATAGTGAAAATGACATGACTTGTCAGAAATTTATAAAAATTCCGGCCAAAAATGGCTTCGCACAAAGGGGGTGTTCGCGCGAAGCACCCTATTCATGACACTTCACGCAAAGTAATGGCTTTGCGCGAAGTGGCCTGCATGGTGTACTTCACGCGAAGCCTCTTAACCACTTCGTGTGAAGCCTCTACTTCGCGTGAAGCCATCAATTTTTTTTTTTTGTTTGCAAATCCGAAATCCTTCGTCGAAAAAAGTGGGACTCACTATTGTGAGATCACCCACAGGTGGAGTAAAATGAGGCTCCCACAAGGGTTGAGCCCAGCCTGTGAGGTAGAGCTTAAATTTCTAATCTTTGGTTGTGTTCTTTGCAGTCTCTTCAGTCCTTGTTTTGCTCCTGCCCATGCAAAATAATCCAAGTGTTGAAGATCCTATGTATTTGATAAAACCCTAGTTACCCAAGAATTGTTCTATTTCTTTATTACCTTTTGGGTGACTTAAGTTCTTCAAATTCCCATATGCACATTTATACTTTGCATTAAGTCTCTAAGTTGCACAATAAAAATAGAATATTCCAAATCATCTGGCAACCCAAAAACTCTCGCTAGTCTCATGATCTCGTGAAAGAAAAGAATATTCCATTTTGATCAGGAGACGAGTAGCGATGATCATTGGATCAAATATCGATCAGAGGGGAGTCAGGTAATCTCTTAATATAACCTGGAGTTAGCAAAGGATCTAGAGATCATGCGACTCAGTGTAATTCCTACCTCTAGGTGTGACTTAAGTTCGGAGATGAGTTAAGTTGCAGCATTTCAGTCGGGTGGTCTCGTAATCAAGGGGAATATTCTATCAAGGTCCAAAGACTTGGTGATCACCTTCCAATTTAAAGAAGGTCTAACTCTTGTTGCATGATCTCATGATAAAGCCAAGGTTAGTGGAAAGGTTGGGAGACTTAGAGGCAAAGAGAGAGGATTAACCTAGGGTTATGAGGCATTGCCCGGGTAAATAAGGTGATCCAGTGGCTACATTTTAAAGTATGAACAAATTGGAATCTCAGTCGTCAATACAGATATCCATGCCACCTACGACCGTTAAGATTTAAATATTCAAAGGAAATTCAAATATTTGATCTTAGAATTTATGACAGAAATGACTTGCAGAGAAGTAGATGGATCAGCCGACTTTGCAGAAGAAAAATTGATGGTGGTAGGAAAGATTTCAGAGATATATCTAATTGATCAAATATATTTTTAGGATACATTTATGAATGAAACTAACAGTGTTAGGGTTTCTAAATATTCTATTGCAATCAATTGTAACCCTAACAAGATCAGATTGTCTCCAAGCCTGCGTGCTGGGGAGTATATATATCAGTTTTGAGAGCTTTTAGAGCTCAGATTTTTGCTGGCTTAGAACTTATCTATGGCATTCTTTCTGCCCTCTGATTTCTAGTTTGTAATCTTTCATTGATATTCAGATATTGATAAATATTTTTGTGACATCTTTTCTGTCCCTGGGCTTTCTTGTCTGAATCTCTCTTACTGAATTAGAATATATTGAATGATATTTAGAGAAACATTGGAACCCCTAAGCCCTCTTTCTTTTTGTAATAGTGTGTACTACTGTGGATGATTTGATTTAGATGATTTTGTGGATATTCTACAGTCCCCTGTCATTTTGTTTCATTCCTGTGCCAAATTGCAAAAGTGGATGTTTGTTTGCAAGTCATAGTCCGTGTCTACTAATAGTGAATATGCTATTGTTTGTGAAATTAATTCTTTCCCTCAATAGCCTCTGTTTATCTTAGGCCTCTGTATGAAATATTTATGCAAGCCTATCTAGGAAGTTGTGTCCTATTTGTTTCAAGGTTTCATGCTGAGATTACTCAATGTGTTGTGATTCAAGTTACCTTTGGTGTATCACCTAGTAGGATAATTTTCTTTCAGTTATTTCCCTTTCATGCATTCCTTCTATCCCTTTTCCCTCAAGAATTTACTTTCATGTTAAGAAGCAAATTTGGGTGACATATCAAGAGGAACCAGCCTAGAATCTGGAGGTCTTGTCTTGGTTAGCTAAAGGTTCCACAACCTTGAGATGATTCCCATGTTACACTAGATTACCAAGACTAAGAGAGCATGGGTAAGGGTGCAAATCTAGGTGTCTAACAGTTCTGGCATGCCTGGTGGGATAGGAGATAAAAGCAATAAGTTCATCTCTCTATGAGCATACTAGTTTTCAGGATCAAATACAGACCAGGAGGTGGTCATTTTCAATACCCCACCTTGTCTACCAGATAGTAGTTCGGGCACACCTGGTGGGACTCCAATAGAGGTTTACTTACCAAGATTATGCTATTTCTGATATACTGGTTGCATAATAAAGACTTAAAGAGGTTTTCCTATCAATTATATCTGGCGACTCCATTGGTGAGGAACAAAAGACCCAATCCTGTTCAAAATTTATGAGAAAAGTTGAAACAAGAAGCTCAAAGCTTTTTGAGTTCACACAGTTTCCTTCCAAAAGGAACTAGAGAAGATCATCTCAAAGAACACCCCCTACAAGGAGGGTACAATCTACACCACCTGACACTTCAGAGAGGAGACCTTGGCCTTTTCATTCCAGTAGAAGAGGAAGATCCCTAACTAGAGAGCTACAAGAAGATTTGACTCCACCCTTAAATACAACTCCTACAATGGCTAGGTAGTTTTCTTTTTCCCCCTTTAATCAAGGAAGCCCCTTGAACTTTTCTCAACATCATGATGTACCCTTGGTAGTGCTTAAAATTCTACCTAATTTTACAGGTGAAGGAAAAATGACATCTTTCGAACACATAAGAGACAAGACTACTATCTGTAGTACACATTATATCATAGAAGAAGATGTGGCTACCAAGATATTAGAAGCCTCTTTCAAAGGTAAGGCCTTAGAATGGCTTAGAATCTCGCTGTCAATTCCATTAACTCATGGGATAGATTAGGAGATGCATTAAGTAAATACTTTGAGGATAAATCAGATAACTTATCTCTGGTTGAGCAACTGACAACCATTAAAAGAAATCCTCAGGAATAGATGTCAGACTTCAATAGCAGATTTCTTAAGACATGGAATAGAATTCCTACCTCAGTAAGACCTTCATCTGATTATGCCTTTCTATATTTTTTAAGAAGTCTAAATAGAAATATTTCTGTCATGGTTCAATCTATGGGAGGTACTTCATTACCTCAAGCTTTTGACATCAATGTCAAGGCAACGAACTATTTAATACAAGCTGGCATGATAGCCCCTAGGCCACCCATGCCCATATTCCCTGACATACAACCAAGCATGTCTTTGCAAATATCTCCAATTACTCCAATACCCACTATCGTAACACCTCAAACAAATACCAGTTATGGAGAAGCAAGGGAGGACCCTTCTCAGGAGCTATTAGAATTAAGAAGCAATCAACAAGAGATGAAGAAATTAATGCAAACTATGAGTAACGAGATGACTAGTATAAAGAAACAAGGACAGGGGAGTAGGCCTCCTCTTCAGCAGAAAAATTAGAGTACCAATCAACAATATCAAAATCAGGGACAGTCTTATCATCAGAATATACCCCAATTTCAAGGAGGTTATCAAGGGAACAAGAAAAACTACAATCAGATACCATCTCAGACTTACAATCCTACCCCTCTCAATTTTGCAAATCTAGTTAGGGATGTGATCCCAAGTCAAAATAATCTTGTTGTAGAGAGGAGTGGTGTTACCCTTGCAATCAGTCCCATAATCAGACACCATGCTTAAATGGGAGGGTACACCAAGCACTGATGGTTCAAAGTGCCTCACTTACTCAATCAGAGGTTTCTTCCAGTAAATCACCTGCTCAGCAGGAGGCACAACATGATGAAACTACTCTTTTTAAATGGGAGTGACAAGATTTCAATGGAGTAAATGGTGAATCCACCATTGTTGCCAACACCAGGTCTAAAAGAAGAGCTCAAGACATGGAGAAAATAGGAGATAGGGCTTCTACATCTGCAAAATCTTCACCACCTTTTACTCCTATCATGCTAAAGAAGGCCCTGCCATTCCAGTCAAAGAAAATTGACCTTGTAAGGAGGTTGAGCCTATCATAGTAAAGACACACCAAAGAGTACACACAACTGTACCCTTTAACATAGTGGATAATATGAAGAAAGAAAATATCACTATGTCTATGTGGGGCTCTTTGGCTATTCTGGGACAACCTGAAATATTGAAGAAAGCAATGGTTGAAGAGGTAATTCCTCAGCTACCTACAATAAAAGAAGTTGTTAAGCCAGTGTTGGTTAAAACTAATTAGAAGGAGGAGGTTCCAAGTGGCAACTCCAAAGCTAATACCATGCAAGGTAGGAACTCAAAACCACCCCATTTTTATGTATCTTTAATTATTGGAAAATATTTGATACATAATTGCACGGTAGATAGTGGGGCTACTAGCACTATCATGCCTAAGAAGGTGGCTGACCAAGTGGGTTTGAAATATGAGCCTTTCCAAAAGAAAGTTACCCAGCTTGCTGGTTCTTCAGTGAACATGATAGGTGTATCTAAGGATACCAGCCTAGTCCTTCATGTAAGCCCCAATTTCTCTATCCTTCTTGACATATACATAATATACCTCCCTGCCCTATTTTCCATATGCTTGTTGAGGGAATTTACAGCCAAGATAGGAGGGTATCTTTCCTCTAATTGGTCACACATGCTTTTTCATACAAGGTACGGGACTAAGGTCACTATCAAGTCTGAATCATTGGTAGCATACCATATAGAACCTCATGTGTCCAATGTAATCAATGCAAGTTGTCTTGCATTTGATGGCGATGACTTCCCAATCATCAGGGAAACAACCACCAAGCTAGAAGGTATCCCAGATATCTATCTATACGAATTAGAATCTCAGAGACCCTCTAAGGCCCAGGCCTATGTTATTTGGGATGCTGGCTTGGGGACTTATTTGATTCAAGAAGAAAGTTGCATAGAGCCAAATCTCTCCAAGGGAAACAAAGGTTTAGAAGATCAATGCAGCCAATTTTGGGAGCTATATTTTGATGGTGTTAGAAGAAAACATGGTGCTGGTGGTGGTGCAATTCTAGTTTCTCCAAAAGAGGAGAAGTATGATGCAGCATTTAGGTTTAGTTTCTCCTGTACTGGTAACACTGCTGAATATGAGAGCCTAGTAAATGGGTTGGAATGGACTAAAAGGAGAGGTATCAGAGCCCTAAAGGTATATGGTGATAGCGAGCTAGTTTTCAGCCAAGTAAGAGGGATAAGCGCAATTAAAAGTGATATAATGAGAGCATATAAGCATCGAGTTTGGGATGCAATTGAAGATCTCCATGCTTTCAATATTGTCACAATCCCTACGAAATTAAATCAGAATGCAGATAGATTAGTTGTTGTTGGATCTCAGTATGATATTCCTAAAAGTGTTTCAAGAGAAAGGGATCAACAACATATCAAATTGATTTTCAGACCTTCTATTCCTAATAACAATGTCAATTGGCAAGTGTTTGACAGTGATGAGAAAATTCTACAGTTCTTATTTGAAGAGGACATTTTCTCAAAACATAACCAAGATAGATTATTGTAGAACTATGGTGATCAAGTGATACAACTAAGATCCAATAAGGTGCCTAAGGGGCTTGTCACCCTGGAATCTATCTTTAATAGAGATGACCAAACACAGAAGAGCAAAGTTGGCCTGGTAGTCCAACAAGAACATTGTACTGAATTAGAGTTAGAACCAAGTAAAAGTTTACAATTTGGGAAGGTAAATACTAATTCAGAAGAACAGACTTACACCCAATTATTTCAAGAATTCAATGATGCCTTTGCATGGCAATATGAGTACCTCAAAGGTTTTAATCCCACCCTTGCTCAACATACCATTGAATTCCAGAACCTAATGCCAAACCGGTCAGGTAGAAGCAAAGGCCTGTAAATCCCAAGTTAGAACCACTCATGCATAAAGAAGTCCCCAAATTAATAGAGAGTGGTATTATCTACCCCATCAAGCACACTAGTTGGGTTTACAACCTTGTTCCTATTAGGAAGAAGAATGGTGAGTTAAGGCTGTGTGTTGACTTCAGAGACCTTAATAGGGCATCCTTAAAAGACCGTCATCCATTACCCTGTATGGAGCATATTCTACAATGTGTCTCTGGATCTAAGAGATTTTCATTATTGGATGGCTATTCAAGATACAATCAGATCCTGGTTCATGAAGAAGATCAATATAAAACTACATTTACAAGCAAGTGGGGGACCATGGCTTATCAAAAGATGCCCTTTGGTTTGTCCAATGCAGCTGCTACTTTTCAAAAGGCAATGGATATGGCCTTTAAAATCCTCATGTACAAATTTGTACTGGTCTATTTAGATGACATAACTGTTTATTCTAAATATGCAACAGACCATATCAAACATCCGAGGAAAATATTTGAAAGGTGTAGATAATTTGGGATATCTCTTAATCCCAAGAAATGTGTGTTTGCAGTCCATGAAGGAAAACCATTGGGATATATAGTATCAAAAAAAGGAATTACTGTTAGAATACTTCAAGGATAACTGAGAGGGGGGGGGGGGGGAATTAGTTATCATCAACTTTAAATCTTTTGTNGGGATATATAGTATCAAAAAAAGGAATTACTGTTAGAATACTTCAAGGATAACTGAGAGGGGGGGGGGGGTGAATTAGTTATCATCAACTTTAAATCTTTTGTACTTATTAATCTAGATTGATATAAATTAAATGCACATTCAGATAACACATTACACAACACATCAATTTGGTTACAGGGAAACCAAATGGTAAAAACCCTTGTGGGAATTAGTACCCACAAAGAACTATACTGTTTATAGTAATCCTTGTTAAAAGATCTTTCAACCCTGTTAGGATTTGTTCATTACAATGCAGTAGTATAGTGACCTGGTTAAGGGTCTGACCCTGTTAGGAGTCTTTTATAATAACCCTGTTAGGGGTGGTGGACTCACTGTCCAAGTGGTGAAGGCTACAACCTTTTGGATATTTGATACACACTGTATCAACAAGGTGAACTACTATTTGTGACACTGCTTGTCTGATCAGTTCCTTTTGTGTGCCGATGCTTTAACCTCTTGTAAAACACTACAATAATCTTATCTATATTCTGAAAGCTTCAACTTCAATATCTATATTATCAACATATGATAAATATAGCTCTACTGCTTTAACACTCTGCTCTGCTTTTCTTATCTCTGGCTTTTGCAACTCTTCTTATCACAAATGACCTTATATAAGTACATACTCCAAGTATGAGATCATGGGACCTGTTAGCACTGTGTTGAAATTTTTTTGAATTTCTTGGTCCTTTGTTTTCCCGGGCTTTCTTGTTTCAAAATCCTGTGTTTTACCGCTCAAAAAAGGGTCAAATTCCTTTTTGAAGTCATGTTGAAGTCTGCTCGCTTAGTCGCGTCGGTATTTTTGCAATGTTTTTAAGTTGTGCGAGTAGGCGACGAACTGTCAGTGAAGAGAATCGCGCAATCACGAGCTATTTATGTCAAGTTTTGGTATGTGTGCGAGTGAGTAGGTTCATGTTTTAAAGTTGTAAATTGCGCAGTCATGATGCTTTATGGAAGTCAAGTTTTAAGTTCGCGAGTCAGTGACGAGTAAAAAATTATATGTCGCGCAGTCGCTCTAAAGTCATACTATCTACCTCACGCTCCGCGACCGAGCGAGTATTGTTAAAACTTAAGCAGTCGCATACCCGCATCAAGCTTTTATGTCAATGTCAAAAGTCAGCGACTGCGTGATGAGGTCATGTCTTGTAGATGTCACCCACTCGCTCAAGTTTTAACTCGCTTGTCTTTTGCAGTGCGAGTGTGCGGCGAAGAGGTGAAGTATTAATATGAAGATTCATCGCTCAGTCGCACTAGTACTTTTCAAGTTTCATGATAGTCCACGACCGAGCGACTAAGAGCCCATTCAACGCCTCACTCAATCGCTGATGCTTTGAGGTGATGAAAGGTCAGCTCGCGAGTATGCGATGAGAAAAGAAGGAAGGACATCGCTCAGTCGCCAGTTAATGCAGATGATCAGAAAAGAGCTCACGAGTGAGAGACTAAGGAAAGAAAAGAGATAGTCGCACACTCGTACTATGTAATGAAGTGAAATTTCTGAGCTTGCGGGTGTGCGACAAGTTAAAGAACCGATGCCATCGCTCACTCGCGCACAAGATAAAAGCTAGAGTAAAAGGATAGCGAGTGTGCGACCAGAAAAAGTATGCAGTAAAGGAATGAATGTCGCTCAGTCACCCAAATCAAAAAGTGCATTCTGAATATCCAGTGAGTGTGCGATGATGAAATAAATGAAAGAAAAGATGCGCAGTCACTCAGTCGCCAAGATTCAGATGACATGAAATGTTAGCTCGTGAGCATGCGACAAGTAAAAATTTAAAGCATCGCTCACTCACATGAAAAGAAAAGCCAAAGCATGACAGACAGCAAGTACGTGATAGACTTAAGATTAAGTCAAGAGCTAGGTCATCGCTCACTCGCGGAAGATGAAAAGTTGAGCGAGGATGGACGGCGAGTATGCAATCAATTAGGTAACAGGGATGTGTCGCTCACTCACAAGGGTATTTCTAAAAGTGAATAAAGTGCAATGTGATGGCAAGTTTCAGCCTGACGATTGCCAGATGGAAAAAAGTGTACACTCTTTCTTCCAGCTAGGATCAAACAGTGCAAGTTGATCACAGCATTAATGACAGAATGCAATCTTTGTGACAGTTCAAGTGCAGGAATTCAGATTTCAAGTTGACAAGACACAGTCCTTAAATGGCTATAAGTGTAAATGATTGAGTTGGATTCTATACAACTCTCATTTCTGCATTCTGAGTTTCTCTGTGAAGAGTAAGAAGATTTTTGATTTGGAGCTTTGTTTTTGAGATAGTAAAATTCAAAAGAGAAGCAAGATGAGTCAAGCTATTGTTCCTACCACCTCACAAGGGTCTGGGAAGAAGAATGAAGTCGCACCAAAGAAATACACAGAAGAATTTGTCGAATTGCTACCTGGGACTCTGAATATAAACAGCGTGGATTGGGAAGAATGGAGCGACAAATTGTCGCGATGCAGAAATCCGGTAACCCCAGACTACTCTGGTAGTACTCTGTTTCATTATTTTTGGAATAATAGGGTTAAACTAGTCCCAATTTGCAATCCATGGGATTTGAATATGGCTAAGTGAATTGTGCCTGATGTATATGTGGATATTGGTCTAATTAAGGAACTAGAAAAGAACTATTGCCCAACGGCTAGGGTAATTAGAAAAAAGAACAAGGAAACCCTAGTTTCCATAGATAGGAGGTTAGTAGCTGAGGTATTTGGGATTACCGGTGCACTGTGCACTGATATTGACTTAAAGAAAATCAAAGCTGATTAAGCCAAAAGAGAACATTTGATAAAGAAATATGAAATGCCTAAATTCATGCCCAGAGTAGATAGGAAATTGGTGAAGATTCCAGATAATTTCAAGCCACCTTTTGACCTGTCTCTGTTTCATCACTATGTAAAGTGCACTGCTTATGGTGTAAGTAGGGTCCTAGGCCTTGATGGAGATTCTACATTATCTAAGGAGATACTCATAATAAAAATGAATATCTAGCACCCTGAAGTGAACACTGATTATGATTATGTTGGCTATATAGTAGAGGCTATCCATGTTGGATTGGTAGAGATACAATTAGATAACCCCAAACCCACTTTCAAACATTACTCTCACCTGATGTATATGATTCTATACTAGAACAAATCATCAATGGATAAGGAACTTCAGTTATTTGTGTCAGAACATGGTATGGAAGAGCCAATCCAGAGATGGACCTCAGTGTGGGATAGTGGGTCTGTGAATTCTTCATTTGTATGTTTTTGCAATTGAATTGTTGATCAAATTTTTGATGTGTTGGGAGTAGACAGGCACAGATTGCCATTTGAAATTAGAAAATTTCTGAGACCATGGGAGTATGTCACTAATTGGCCAATCTCCCACAACTAGGCTGACTTCTTTTTCTTTGATTACATAACTATTATCTGAGTATATGGCTGCACTCAGCCTCCTCATATTCTTCCTAAATTTGTTCTTCCCAGGATTGCTTTCTTAGAATTTGTCTGGCAGATTACATGGGTAGACAAGGAATTTCTGGAGGGGCATAAGAAGGGAACTTTCATCCCCAGATTGTTGATGGGTTTTGATTTCACTGTTGGAAAGAAGATGTTTGACAAAAGCAATAAGTATTTAAAGCAATACAGAATGTCTATTGCAATTGCTAGATTCTGTGATCCTGAAAATTTTGTACAAATAGCCCTAAAAAGGATGACTCCATGGCATAAAATCAAAGATCATGAGCCATTGGATGATGAAGACATTGTGAGGAAAAAATTGAATAGGTTAGAAGTCCAGGATAGGAGAAGAAAATGGAATGACCTCCTAAGAGCAGAAGCAAAATGGAAGGAATTAGATAATTCATTCTCTGGTTTCTTTCCTGATCTCGCATATCTCCAAAGAATAGAGAAGATGATACAGTCATATGACACTTTGATGTCACAGGTCCCTCAATTCAGTGTTGAAGATGCACAATCCAAAGGGTCTCCTATGCAAGTTGCTTTGCATGATAAGGAGCACCAAGACCACCAAGAAGAACACCAAGAGGGAGAAGAATAGGGAGAAGAATAAGGAGAAGGACAACCTGAAGAAGAAGAAGCAGGTGAGGAAGCTACTTCAGCCAGAGAGCCACCAAAGAAGAAACATAAAATAGAGCACAAAATGGTGCAGGACAGAAAAGGCATGGCCAAAGCTGTGATTTCAGAACATGGCAAATATTTTAGGAAATTGAGAAGGCAACTGCAGAAGGAGCCAGAGGCTGAGGGCCAAGGGAAAAATCAAATGGTTCTATTTGAAAAGGATGATGAAAGGGTCATGATGGCCAATGAATTCATGAAGGATGATGACTTCATAAAGTCTCAAGAATTCAAATCTTTTTTGGTCAAGTTGAAACAAAAGAGCTTGAGGCAAGAAATAGCAACAGAGGAGCAGAATACAGATAAGAATAACAAATTTTGCAAACACTTCAAGATTATGACCCTGAAACTGAACAAATCACTGTTGAACAAGCCAGACTGCTGGTACAGAACAGTGGTGTAATGCTGATGCCTAGTTGGGACTTGCAGTCCACATTTGTCATTGATCAGATTAGAAGGCAGGAAGATCCTCTGCTTAAGACAGAGTTTGAAATGGATGATGTCTTGAAAGGATCAGGGTTTGACCCAAAATCCAAAACCCTAGCAATATGGTCACTAGCTCCGGCCAGACAGAAACCCTTGGTCATGACCATGAGGGAAGAAAAAAGAGCTGACAGAATGATATGGAACCTGCAAAATACTTCAGATACTGAGATAGCTCAGTTAATGACACAGGTATCATTCATGAACCTGGCAAAAGTTGATGACCTGTCAAAAAGATATGAAACAACTTTTGGCCAAACGATGGCATTGGCAAAGAAACATGAGGAAGTGGTGGTCAAGAACCACACACTTAAAGAGGAGATAGCCAAGCTGAAGGGAGAATTGGAAGAAAGTAAAAGGGAAAAGACTCCAATTGTTGAAGAGGCAGAAAATGTGGTCACAGATATTGTGAAAGGTGCTAAGGAAGACTCTGCTTTGGTAGAGACACAGTCAAAGGTCATCTCACAGGAACAGGGCATGAATGCTGTATCTGTCATGTTGCTCATATTGTAGCATAGGATTGAAGTTTTGAAGAATAAGATTGGTGTAGTTTACACACTGTATGGGTCTCTGCAAGAGGCCTCAAAGATAGCTGTAGAAGCTATGGTTTTCTTGGAGCCTGCTTTCAAACTCTGGTCAGCAAAGGAAAGAGTTTTGGATAAACTCAAAACAGCTATGCTATACAGTGATGATTTTCCTGACAAAGTATCAGATACCATTGATATGGTTAATAAGTTGAATGATACTTTTTCTTTCTTTAATGGCAAATCTGATTTGATGAACAGTAAGCTGCAACTGTTTGGTGATCAATGTCCACTATTGATCCCAAAGATTTATAATGAAACAGGGGAATTGAAGGCACAATCAGATTGGAAATCTGGTTTTGATGCTATATTGGGAAGCCAAGAGATAAAGAAACATTTGGAAAAGGACATAAATGCAGAGTATTGCAATGAACTGATTGATGGCTTCTGCAAAGTTGAAAGAGGTATGGAAAAATTTGTGTCTGAGGCCAGAACTGCCATGGATGCCAGGTGGGTGGAAGCTGTTTCCAAGCTAGAAGAAGAGAAGACCTTTGATTGGCCCACCATCAAAGAAGTAAATAGATGGGAGGCAAAGCTTAAAGGATGAGAGAAATATGGTTGAGCCACAAAAGACAAACCTTGTTAGGTTTTGCAAACAAGCTGCCACCCGTGTTCGGCTGCAAAACTTTATTTCTAATTCATTGCAAAGTTGTTGTAAGAAATTTTTTAATCTTTCCCAGTATGTCGGTAGCTTGTTGCATCCTTGTGCTATAAAAGGATTCCAAGAATACTGGGAAAGGGATGGTCATTTTGATGTCTGAAAATAATACGAAGTCAATTGTAAATTTTGGTCTGGAGAACCAATATATCTAGTCTTTTGGGAGAAATCTCTATGAATGTACTAATTGATGATGACTTTTGAATAAAATCTAGTTCACAGTTTCTGAAGCATTTAATGGATTCTCTATCTTCATTTTAACATTATGAGTTTTGTTTAAATTGAATATTCTAGGAATATCTTCAGTTTATATATCTGTCAGGCAGATTATGAAATACTTCTAGGGTTCTTTCAAGGAGAGAATATACCTTAGGGATATTTCAACAAAGTTTAGGGTAGCAAATGAATTTGATGGATTAATTTGGTTAAATGTACTGAGGTAGATATATAAGGTACATCTATGTTTGTGTCAGATCCTATAATTGCCTTAAGTTGTTGTCCTCAATCATGCTATTTAAAACCATTTATAGATGACTCCATTGCCTAAGATTGAGCACTGGTCTATTTTTGTTCAATGAAATGACTATCATCATTTAAATCAAATCTTTACTTTCAGTTCAGTCTTTTTTAGTAAAAGTTACAGTGATCATTCCCCTTAATTCCACCAATAGCCAACTAGAATAATTTAGTGATTTCATTATTCTAAGTTGTCAAGGGTAATCTCGCCCGAGTTTGTGGAGCTCAAAGTGCAGGAGGTTTCAAAACCTTGTTTCTGTTATTCTACTCTATTGCTTGGTCAGTGTCAGGGATAAATAGAGTGAACACTCTGAGGAGTATTTTTATGTCAGCAAGAAAAAGGAACAACATAAGCGACTCTACTAGGGAATTTTATCATGGAATGCGTGAAAGGTTAGTCTAACAGCAACATTACATAATATAGATTCTTTAAAGTCTAGTTTATGAAATCACATATTGTGTATTTGCATTTTATATGTCCTCGAAACATCATTGTTTAAAAAGTGAATTCTAATTTTCCCAAAGATTTGGGTGGTGACTCCGATTATTGGTTATAGTATTTCTAAGGGGAATACTAGTAGATTTAGTGTGTGAACATTCATTTCAAGTATAATGAGGAATACAAAAGAAAACACAAAAAATCAGTCTCAAGCAACATCAGAAAGTAGTAGTTCTAAGAATCCCAAAAGAAACTATTATAGAAAAGGGGAATCCTCTAATACTGCATCTTGGAAGCCTAGGTCAGTAGGCCAAAGCCAATCATTAGACCCTATTCTTGAGAAAGAGACTAATAAACCCTTAAATCCTGAATCTGATACACTTGGTTACTTTGAAGACATATTCAACCCTCGACCAAAAAATATGTTCCAACAAAAGGGGGAGGCATCCTCCTACTTTGAGGAGATTCCATATGAGAGGGTCAAAGAGCAAAAGCCAGAAAACCAAGTAAACATATATGATTCTTCTATTTCTGACATTGGGGACGTACTTAGGGATAATGAACTTTTGAGGAAGGAGTTGGATGAACTACTACTTATCAAACAAAGGAATGATGAAGCAAGAGAACAAGAGGTTATAATTGCTATTAATGAAAGGGAAACCTTAAAGAAGCGAGTTGCTCAATTAAAGTTGGCAGCTCAGGGTGCAAAAGAAGGATTTCATGGTTTGAATAAAGAGATTTTTGGAGATGTAAACACCCTGAGAAAA
>MU228135.1:3133255-3166100 GCA_018584345.1 Thuja plicata | reverse complement strand
TATATATAATATGAAAGAATGCAAAACTAAAATAAAATTGAAAATAAAAAATAATATTCAAAATATATTGTTGTATATTCACTATAAATCTCTAATAGAACATTGTATGTTTCAAAGCTATTAGATTTTCACAATCCATATGATGTTGCTCTGATAGTTTCTGGATTAGATTGTGTAGAATTTTTTATCATCAACATTTCAGATCACACTCTGTGATCCATCATCAGGATGTGCAAAGAATTCTACACAATCTAATCCAGAAACTATCAGAGAAACATTGTATGTTTGTTTCTCATTTTGATATCTTAAATGAATGATTTGATTTCTATTTATAGGATTTTATGAAGACAAATGAATGACTAGGCTTTGTTATTACATCAATTTCTTATGCTCTTCAAATTGATAAAATTAAAATTAGTGAAGCAATAAAATAAGAGGAACCTATTATGACTACGCACAAAGATATTTAAATATTTTTTCAATTTTGAGGCTATCTATTTGATTATTAATCCTAAGAGGGATCAGATATGGAATTACACTTACTTTTGAAAAGCTCCTAGATTGGTATACCTAAAAGGAGGTCAATTTACACATTTTAAGGTGAGGAACCTGATTTCAAGACTAACCAAAAGTGAAATATTCTTTTTTTTTCACTATTAGCTCTTTTAACATGTCCCTACATAATAGTACACTACCTTTTTTCTCTTAGTGAAAAACATTCTACATTATTCTTATATAAGGAGAAATTTGCTATCATTTGCTAGAAATTAATTTTATGGGGAAGAAATCTTAAAGTTCTATTCTATAATTGAAAAATTGATATTATTCTCCACCGTAACATTAGCTTTTCATTATCTTGGGTAAGTCCTTTAATGCAAGATTTATCCTATACTGTATAGAACTGATCGCTATGATTTTGATTTCTATGGTCTTTTCTGTGTTTCAATTGGTACTTGTTTTGTATGATTTATTTCTCATAGAGTCTTTTAAAAGCATTCAATGTGTATTCATTTGTAATCAAGGATTTCCTTGAAAATCATACACATTGAAAGGAAGACCATTCTAGGAATCTTTCAATTTGGAACACTAAAAGAAACCTAAATTTTGCATCAACATTTGAGGAAATTTGTATGACTAAAGGGTGTTGCCTTCAACCATTTCAATAAGCATAAAGTTGGCATAATCAAGGGGTTTGACTATAGAGAAAATGAGCCTCACATTTCAAAAATCTCCCCTAAATTGTCATT
This sequence comes from Thuja plicata, assembly GCA_018584345.1. Lineage (NCBI taxonomy): Eukaryota > Viridiplantae > Streptophyta > Pinopsida > Cupressales > Cupressaceae > Thuja > Thuja plicata. Next base: position 3,164,853 of record MU228135.1, on the reverse strand, counting down.
GTTTAATTGACGAATCAAAAATTGAAAGCATGGACTGTTCCAAATGAGATTTATAATACACTAATGATCTTAAACTATAAACTAGGACAACTATAAAATTGAATAATTATTCTACTTTTAAACTGAAATATAATTTTATTATATTCTTTTTAACCACAATATTATAAAAAAATTAATATGATATCAAACTAAATCATTTACATTAATATTAAATACCATAATCTTCTCTTCATTTAATTTTCCAAATACCATTTAATTGTTCTATTTTATTTTGCTACACTGTATATACATCATTGCTTGCACTTAATCATGCTAAATTAAGCTTTGTGAAATGTATATTTCCTTTCAACGAATATGAATGAAATGGATTACCGATCTTAGACATAGAGCAATCAGACAGTACTATTAAAAGGCTTAGAAGAGATTCAAATCCTCATCGAATTATGGAATCTTCATTATTAAAATGTTTCTCTCTCCTTAAAACGAGGATACTCGAAAAATCATAGATGCCTCTCTTTAGATTTTTCTCTGTAACTTTTATGCTTGACGTTTTTCGCAATTAATTTATAACTTTTGCTCTTGGCATTTTTCGCAATAAATTTATGACTTTTGTGGTCGACGTTTTTGGCGAAGAGATGCCTCTTCCCCTTCTCCCAACGTGCTGACAACTACTTCTCTTCACGCCATGACGGCTCCCCCTTCTTTTTTTAATCCTCATTTTAACTTTATCATCTTAACTCTACACGCATGTATTTATTATATGATGCGTTTTGACCATCTCGTCTTCTTACCCTAGATGACTGGTCGGTATCACATACTTAGGGAAGATTTAACCATTGGATTAGATAGCGACATCACTATCTTCGGTAAGTTTATGACCCGAACAATGCAAATTCGAATCTTGCCCCCATCTCTACCACTGTTCCAACGTTGCACGTGAAATTAAATGAAATCTCAAAATCAAACCAATGATTCCTTGGAAAGATTTGAATAATATAATAAAATTAAATAAAGACACTAAATTATAAATAAAATCGACACTATTTCAAACTTTCACTGGCCCAAAACATACGCCGACCGTTTACTTTCAACTGGTTGGAAGCTTCACAAACGAATATATCCACGGTAGGTAACACAAATAACGCACCCTGTGTTCTAGATATAGATAGATAACGCACCCTGTGTTCTAGATATGACAAATAACGTGGACCACATTTTATCACGTATTTCACTTTTTATTGAGTGCGGTGAGTTGTATACAGTCCTCCAATCGAATCTGTGTAATGTTGTTGAGGGCGGCGTAGCGTGCTCCGACTGAGAATCCACCATTACCGATTTGACTCGGAACTTGGTAGCAAACTAAATTATTTAAGCGCTACATATCTTCTCATCCCCAGCAATTTGTTTTCCAACTCCATAATGAAGAACATGCGAATTCTATTTCTGGCAGTAAGTTTGGTGTTCTGTTCAGCAGAGGCAGCAGGAGATTGTGTTTCATCAAATGTAAAGGCTGCGTATTGGCCGTCTTCAACGGAATTCATGCCGCCCGCCTCCATCAACACAGACGTCTACTCTCACATCTTGTACGCCTTTGCAGATATGAACGACCAAACATTCCAGTTGGAGGAGCAGGAAACGATGGCCCAATTCACCACAACACTGCACCAGAAAAACCCGTGCGTAAAAACGCTCATGTCCATCGGAGGCGGGGGATCGAACTCCACTGCCTTTGCTCTCATGGCGACCAATTCGATCCGGCGTGCAGTCTTCATAAAATCAGCCATCGCCCTCGCCAGACGCCATGACTTCCACGGCCTCGATCTCGACTGGGAGTTTCCCAGCAACACAACGGAAATGGAGAAATTGGGCAAATTGTTCTCCGAGTGGAGACACGCAATAAATTTGGAGAGCAATTCATCGGGCCGGCCGCCGCTTCTGTTGACGGCAGCCGTGTATTATGCAGAGCGTTTCGTCGTATACGGCGAGCGCAGAAGCTATCCGGCGGCGTCCATTGCGGAAAACCTGGACTGGGTAAACGTGATGTGCTTCGACTATCACGGCTCGTGGGACACATCTGCCACGGGAGCCCATGCGGCGCTTTATGACCATACCTCCAACATTTCGACCAGCTATGGGATTTCATCTTGGATCGAGTCGGGACTACCACCGGAGAAAGTTGTAATGGGGATGCCGCTTTACGGGAAATCGTGGGTGCTGAAGTCGGAAAACCAGACGGGCATAGGAGCTCCTGCTGTGGCGGCTGGTCCCAAGCAAAATCTTAGCGACGAAAGCGGTATTATGTTCTTCTCGGAGATCACAGACTTCATACGGGAAAACCAGGCGACCGAGGTGTACGATAAGGAAACCGTCTCGGCTTACTGCTACGTTGGAGAGTTATGGGTGGGTTATGATAACCAGGAGTCCGTGGCTGCCAAGGTTAAATTCGCTAAGGAAAAGGGGCTGTTGGGATACTTCTTCTGGGCCATTAGCCAAGACAGTAACTGGATGTTGTCCACCACAGGTTAGTTCGATCTTTCTCATCGTTCTTGTTTTTCTTTCAATGCTTTTATTAGAAATGTTACTGACGGGTTTTGGTGGGTGCAGCGTCTCTGTCGTGGAACAAATGAGATCTTGATTTGCCATCGGTGTGGGTGGGGACCGAATAATGACGAACAAAGTGATGGTCATATATTCTATGTAATTTTCTTTGTTTACGAATAGGATGTTACAGAAAATAAAGGGTAATGTTCTCTGGCGACTTGCTACTCTTTCAGTCAAAGCTAGTGTTGTTAACCGGTACAGAATAGTTTTATGTTGCAAATGGCGTGGCTCTTCCGGGGGCATACAGGCCATTGTTTAATGAAGAATTCAGAACTTTGTGGCAGTTTCTATGGTAGACAAATATTGTTCTTGAAATATTTTCGACAGAATCAAAGTTTTATAGCACTCCAAGGAATAGAATTAGTTCTAGAAATCGAGTTGTTGTTTTTTTTGGGAGTAACAGTCTTATTTAGAGCACTCTAAGGGGTAGAAGTTCTGCAGATGATTTTTTTAAAATTATTAAAAGGTTATATGACTCCTCCATTCAATGGTTTATGCTATAAGAAGAAAAAGGTTTTTTCGTGAAAAACTGATTAGCAAAGAAAGGCTTTACTCATATAAAAAATGCGTCGTTAAAGTAGAGCAACACCTCCAGCTTTAATTGTTTGTAAACAATTTCTTCATTACAGCAAATTCGTATTCAAAATCAATGGGATAGTGAAGCTCAAAAAGATTTTAACGCGATGATGATGTATAGGAAAGAAGTTTTGTACGTCGGTGGTGTAGAAGAATTTTACCTTTTCGCCAAAGGACTTTTAGTTTGTTGGTGAAGTTAAAATAGTTTTTAAGGAATCTGTCAAAAATCTTATTTTGGTGTGTGTAAGACTCCTACATCATAAATACTAGTACTTGCATGGAAAGAAGGTGCAAGGGATAAGCTTATAGGTCTTTGAAGTGAAAGCATAATTGAAGGTTTACATATTAAAAGGAAGTGTATTTAAGTGTCATTCTAAAAATAAGTGTCATCGTAGAAGGAAGTCTTATACATAGTAGCATCCACTTTAGATGAAATAAAGTTACACCATTGTTGTACTGTAGTTTTGTGTAGGTCACTCCATAAAAGCGTAGCATTGAAATGCATTGGAACATATTTTAACAATGTTGTTGTAACTTGTCGTAACTATAAATATTCTTGTTTACTCTTGTTGATTAAGTAGTTGTGAACTTGTAGAAGCGAAAATGTGTAATTGGTAAGCAACAAAATATTGGCTGAAATGAATAGAGGAAAACATTTGGACTACAATACTAAATACTTGGGTGTGCCAATAACTTAACATTAAGTAAATTTCTCTCTCAAATCGGTACGTATATACCACGTGGAGTGTGTTATACCGAGAAACAACCTTCCATAAAAAGAAGGAAAAAGTGAATCAATAAACCACTCTAGAATTTTTTTTTTTTGCATAGGTCATTTCCAACTCGAGCCAAATCTACCTATTGGACCAACTCTCTTTACTGACAAATTCATCCATAGAAAAATAAGTAAAACTGTTCACACATAATAATAATAATAGCCCTTCATAATGTGTAGTTCAAACTTGTTCTTTCACAGTTCTGATCTACCTGTGACTTAAACGATTCACATCTAAACATAACATTTCATCAGGTGTCATTCACACACATTCTTTTTCACTTGTGATCCTGTTGTGTTCTACAACTAACTCACCTGGTAGTTGATGAATTCAATGAGCTAAAACAAAATATTTGTTGTGTAAAATTTCATAATAAAAAACCATTACTCTTTAGAAAAATCCATAAGCAAATAAACTATTTAGTATGGAAATTTTAAAAAAAATTGCGTTGTACTTGCCCATTCTTCTACAATAAATAGAATGTATATTAAATGTAGGACTTAAAACAGATAATGGAAGCATTTGGAAGTTGTGGTGATCAAAATGAAAAACATAATGATTATGTTTATTCGACAAAGTGGATTAAACAAATGAATAAAAATATCAAAGGAAGTTAGTATGTTTTTAGATAATCTTATGGCTTGATAAGAATGAATGACACAAGCTAGAATATACAAAATGACAAGAAAAGCTAGTGGAAGATTCCCATTGGATACAATAATTCTTGTGCACATTCTTGTGCATTTCTCTTGAATTCCATGGACTCCATTAGAAGCCAATATTCTACAATTTCTACTTGCATGGCAAAAAGTTGAAGCTACAATTGTGTTGAAGCAAATTATTGCCTATGTCATCAAAGTTTTTCAAGTGTGATGACAACTTCTAATAAAATAATCAATATCATGCTGAGAAATACTATGCCCAATCATGGACAGAGAAACAAGATTAATCAAACATGATCAACACTCATTTTTTATTACTGAAATGAGTTGGAAATGAAAGAGAGCTGGTCCTAGCCTAGTGAGTTGAGCTTATTCTCCATTTTTTAATCAGGGCTAGTGGAGAGGCCTTCTTGCCACAATAGCTAATTCTTTAACATCATACATAAGTGAAGTAACCTGTTTCATATCACAATTTCTTCCTGCAAAGGAAGGTTCTCCATATGCCCTCACTAAGTCTATACAGTTTAATAAGGTTTGGTTGCAACAAAAGCTTAGATAAATCCCTTGAAGTCCACAAAATGTCAAATTTTTGTCACAGAGAAAATGTAAATGTCAACATTCAATATCATTGATAAACAAAAAAAAACTCAGAAATGAGATTGAAATCAATATCAAAAACTTGCACATTAAATTTTATTGTCATCATTTTAAATCACACAATGGTAAGAGGTTTCTACAATCTATTGTATAAAGAGAATTGTTGTGTCTGGATTCAATTGCACACAATTTTTTTGCATCAACATGTAGAATCACACTCCATGATCCATCATCAAAGTGAAGAGAGCCAAAAAAAATCATATATGATGGATTACAGAGTGTGATCTAAAATATTGATGCAAAAATCTTCTATACAATTGAATTTAGAAATTGCATTCTCTTTTATTTCAAATCAGAAAAATAAATGATCATAATTTTGAATTCATCTGAGAAATGTGTTCACTAAGTTCTAACACAATTTAATGTGAAAAGATAAGCTATATTCTACAATATTAAGAATATTTTCATCATCATTTTAAATTCATGGACTCTGAGAAATGTGTTCACTAATACAAGATAATGTGAAAAGGGAAGTCATATTCTATAATATTAAGAATGTTTTGTATTATCTTCTTTGTTATTTATTATTGAAAGTAATATAAGCTCTTGTGAGCATAACAATGGGATTAATATCAACTTCTTTCAAGCAACCACACTAGAAATACCTAGAATTCCATATTGGATGTCCCTTTGGGATTTGAACTTGAGTCTCCAAATGAGAAAAACTCAATGCAAAAACTTATTAAGCTCAAACCCTTGAACTTAAATTTAACATCTATCCAAAATATCGAGAAAGAAAATATGCACAGCAAAACCACAAACATATACTTAAAAGCGTGTAATATAAACTGTGGAAAACTCATGCCAACAAATAGACACATTTACATTATTGAAGTATAGGAAGAAAACCCAATTAAAAATAATGTGCAGTTTGTTTACTTTCACCCTTAGAAATATTAAAGAGTTTGAGTATCTTGTATTTCTTACCATTTTGTGCTTGAACACATGATTCATGGGTTTTGCAGCATGCATGTAGGGAATCATAGAGGTCTTCTCCAGTGGATGCATCCATTGTATGTCGGTCCAAAATATTTTCCATATCTCGACAATGTAACTACAACACAAAATATCCCTTCAACCTAACCCATTCACACCATAAAACCTAGATTTGAGAAACAAGCTCTTTACCTATGCAAAAACTAGATTCACATTGGTTGTTGCATCCAATTGTCTATGCCATTGCTTAAAAATAATCCCATTTCAGTCATCCCATGATCTATTTTTACAAACAAACAAATAATTCTTTTGGCATTCATTAAAACTAATTCCATTTCAGTCATTTCATGATGTAATGTTACAAACAAACAAATTTTTGTGCCATTGATTAAAACTACTCCCGTTTCAGTCATTCCATGATCTAATGTTACAAAGAAATAATATTTTGTGTCATTGATTAAAACTAATCCCATTTTAGTCATCCCATCATCGAATGTCACAAACAAATAGTTTTTGTGCCAGTGATTTAAACAAATCCCATTTCAGCCATTACATGATCAAAGGTTACAAAAAAATATTTTTTTGTGCCATTGATTAAAAGTAATCTCATGATGCTATTTAATGTTATGTATTACCAGCATTGAGAAATTTCAAAACATAGAAGTATAATCTTTCTAGAGAGGAAGTTATATTTGTGCAGATCCTATTCAAGGCTTGAGTCCCTGGTATTCTGTCATTACATGAAAAACTTAGAGCAACAATGGTGGTGATGCTGAGGATAAAGAGGTTATCAAACCATTGAATTTCAGTCATTTTCTCTGTTTGTTAATATCTAAGAACCTTTGTAGTGGGTTTTAAGCACAGTATCCTCATTGTATATAGTATATACAAAGGAGATGGTATTTTGTAAACTGATACCGAAGTAAAGAAATGACATAGTTACGTATCACAATGGCCTGTGAGTCCTTTTGTTTTTGAGTGAATATTTTATTGTTAGAAAACCAACGCTTTGAAGGATACAGACGAGATTGTTCCAAATTATGTTTTAACCAAATGCACAGATTTTGTAAATAGTTCTTTGTTGTAAAGCAATTTTAGTTTGCTTTATATTCCTACCACTGTTCTCGTTCCATTACTGGTATATAATACTGATAGTAAGGCTGGTAAGATATTTAGGTATCCTGCAAAGCAAGTTACAAATTTAAGTGTTGATGCAAGTCATTCTCAAATAGAAAATACTTTTGGAAATCTTCAAGTGGATTTGTATATAACTCAAAGGTGCACTTATTTGTAGTTTGGAAATTGGACTAAATGCAAGTCACTCTCAAATTTATTAAAGATTGCAAATAATTCCTAGATGAGCAGTGGACAAATTGTAATTAAGGTTTCAATTTTTAGATTTTGTTGAAATGATTGAATTTATTTTAGTGGCAAGTCTACCATATTTTTAAGTTTCCAAAAATATTTATTATAATTGTGAAGATCATAAATTATTGAAATTAATGTGAGAGTTTTATGCAGGAGCAGTTGTACCATTTTGGTTGACTGTACATTTGTAAAGATAATGATAAGAGGGTAGTGATTACTTTTAAGGGAAGCGATTTCCATTTTAAAGGCTCAAGAGGCCTTCTCAAAGTATGTTGCACATCCTTAGGAGTATTTTGGAGGGTTTGTGGGGAATATTAAAAGGTATCCATTCCTTTTTTTGTCTATGAAATTCGCTGCTTTATACTAATCCAGGATCTATAAGAAATTACATGGATCTCTACGTCAAATATTGAGTATTCAAAACAGGATACAGGGGGAGTAGATAATTATATTTAGCAGCAATATCACTTAAAAATTATAATAGTAGGCACATGACATCCTCAAAATATGTCAGCAACAATTTGAAGAGTAAGTTAATCCAGCATATATCAGCTATTGTGACATCTCAATCATTATGAATGTTTACTCCACTATAATTTCAGTTTGTATGTCAACTATTTGACAAATTGTTTTGGTTACAGCTGATTGACAAATGAAGTCATACTTTACCAATTTGAAATCAATTATTGGGCTATTTACCAAATGTTTTGAAAAATGTCTGTCTTAAAATTGCATAACAAGTATTTGTAAAAATTCCCTTGTGTTGGAAAGAAGAATGTAGTTGTTCTTAGATAAAAAAACCAGTAAAGTAGTAAGTTGGTAAAAAAAAGTGATAAAGAGGCTATCAAAGCTCTGAATTTTAGACATTTTCTCTGGCTTGTAAATATCTTAGTACCTTTGTAGTGGGTTTTTAACAAATACTAACACATAATTTATAGATACGATTAATAATAATTACTGTAATATTTCATTGACCGATTTCTTAACATCACCATCATTGTCGAACAAGCTGAAATCCTCCTTGAACTCTACAATCTGATCCTTGGTCAACTGCTCAACCATTTCTCAGTTCATAAAATCAAAACCATGCAGCTCAAAACCTGCAGAAAAGCAAAATTCGCATCACAAATCGTAAAACAAAACATACCCAGAACTTCAAATGAACTCCAATTGTGCAAGATGGAAAGTTCTTCAGGGAGAACTCCAATTATGGAGGCTAGAAAGTTCTTTAGGGAGAATAAATTTTGGTGAATGTAGTAGATACACCATCGAGCATACAGGGGGAGCAGATAATTATATTTAGTGGCAATTTCACTCAGAAATTATAATAGTAGGCACGTGACAACCTCAAAATCTGTCAACAACAATTTGAAGAGTAAATTAATCTAGCATATATCAGCTTTTGGGGCATCTCAATCATTCCGAGTATTTACTCCACTATAATTTTAGTTTGTATATCAACTGTTTGACGAAATGTATTCAGTTACAGTTGATTAACAAATGAAGTCACAATTTATCAATTTGAAATCAATTATTGGGTTGTTTACCAAATGTTTGACAAAATGCTCATATGTCTTAAAATTGCATAACAAGTGTTTGTAAAAATCCCTTGTGTTGGAGAGAAGAGTGTAGTTGTTCTTAGATTAAAACCTGGTAAAGTAGTAAGTTACTAAAAAAATGCATAAAGAGGCTATCAAAGCACTGAATTTCAGCCATTTTCTTTGGCTTGTAAATATCTAAGTACCTCTATAGTGGGTTTTTAACAAAATACTAACACATAATTTATAGATACGATTACTAAGAATTACTGTAATATATTCCATTGACCAGTTTCTTACCATCACCATCATTTTCGAGCAGGTTGAAAGCCTCCATGAACTCTTCAATCTGACCATAAATTGTAAAACAAAACATACCCAGAACTTTACATGAACTCTAATTGTTGAGGCTAGAAAGTTCTTCAAGGAGAATATGTTGGTGCAAGGAAAAACTCTTGGCATGGTTGATAAGGACTACATGCTCAAAAGATCATTTCTTCCCATTTCTTTAGCGGCTAAGCTATCATTTTCTACACAGAATTTGCCCAAGCCAATGCAAACATGAACAACATTCCAGAAAGCTCAACAAGTGAAAATAAAATTAAGAGAAAAATAAATTTTGGTGAATGTAGTAGATACGTTGCCGAGCCAGGAAGAAAAAGAAATGAAAAAACATAGTGGTTCCCATTTTTCCCAAGAACACGAGGTTATTGAGTTTCCACGCAAACGCAGAGGGGGTGTACGAAGTCACACTGTTTGGAGCGTACCCTGGAACGAAAAAAGAAACCAAAGACCATCACCGTAAACCAGGGACGAAAAACCATGGTCGTTAAACTATTTTCGGTCGTGAACAAACAACTGGTGTGAGACAATAAATGTGACATCCGTACAGGAGCTTCCTCATAGGGGAAGCCTATGGGCTTAATTAAAGAGAATATTATTGTATAAAATATTTATTTAATAAATATATAAAAATAATATTAATTAAATACTTAATAAAAATGTTTCATAACTTTTCGTAAGTTTTAGAAAATTTTATTTATAATTTTATAATGAAATAAAGAGATAATTTTGATATGTTGTAGTATAGGTCTAGATGATCATTTGTATTTCATTGTCCATGTGTAAAAGAACATCATTCATGATTGAAAAACCATAGACAACAAGCTTTATTAAATTGTAACACTAATATCTAAGTGAGCAAACTAATTGAATAGATTTACTCAATCCCAAATCACTAAAAGACGTTATCCTACAATAAATTTTCTAAATAATTTTTTTAATGAGTATTTTTAATAAATGATCGATTCTAGTAAAATTGATGCATCTTTCGAACTGATTTGAAAGGCAACAAAACCAATAAATATGAAAGTATAAATAACATTAAATATTATGTCTTATAGTAGTTCAAGATTTAAACATTTAAAACTAAAACAACCTTTCAAAATATCTCATTATTTCTTTCATATGTTTTGAACACAAAATTTATTAGATAAGAATGGGTTCAAGAATAAGCTTTAATCACAAGATTAATGATACTATTATAAATTTGAGTTAGCTATTAAACTTGTTAAATAATTATTTTTTAACAAGATAAAGTAAGATAGGTATTACATCATAAAAATTATGAAACATGTTAAGTTAATTTAATACTTCTATGCATATTCAGACACTAATAAATAACATACTAAGAAAATTAATTTGCACTTATAACTATTGAAGTATATAAATTTTAGAATTATAATAATATCTACAAAAGGGGTGATTATCAATTTAGTAATCATCATTAGTTAATCTTTACTACTAAAATGGTTATTTGACAATATACAATATATATGCACATATTACACGATAGTATTCAATTTAAGTGAAACATATGTTCTCAAAAATCTTGCAATTGTTTAGTTTGTTTTCTATGTAAACCTAGCCATATTAAATATTTTCTTATATGTTTGTTAATTAAAGCTAATTTAAAATACTGTTATTGATATTTAATAAAAATATACAAATAATTTCCAATTTATTACTTAAATATTGTAAAGAGATTCAAAAGGAAAACTAGAAACTAACAAGAAGGAATTGAATATTGTAAGTTTGGATAATTTAATGATTGTAATAGATTGGAGAATTTAGAGGAACACTTACAAACTCATGTGTCTGTGTGTAGCATTCCTACCATGGAATTTTATAAAGAGGGACCAACATTGGAAAAAGGTACTCATGTTGGTCAATGACACAATTTTGGTCATATTTTGTACTCTAATAATTGGTGTCTATTCATATTGAAGAGATTTATAAAATTCAAGAATACATAACTTATATAACATAGCTCATGTGTGTGTCGCGCGCGCGCGTGTGTGTGTGTTATTCCTACTAGGGAAATTTATAGAGGGACCAACATTGGAAAAAAGGTACTCATGTTCTTAAATGGCACAATTTTGGTCATATTTTATTCTAATAATTGGTGTCTACTCATATTGAAGAGATTTATAAAATTCTAGAATACAGAACCTCTATAACATAGCCCCAAATCTAATAATAACTCCCTCACAAGTGTTCCCAATGTCTAGTTATTAAATTTTAAAGTTAAAGTGAAAGGTGAAATTTATTGTAGGATATCTAGAAAATTATCTCAAAGTTAGAGTTATCAGGTGGTTTCTTTCAAACTCATTTTTTTTGAAATGTGTGATCCTCTAGTCAAAGTGATGTAGAATAGTGTTTGTATATTAGAAATATAAAGAATAAAACCCCTAGAAGAAACCTATCTATTGTGGTATGTGTAAGTGAAATGGATAGATTAGTAAATAATAGAAAATCAATTATTAGTTTTGGGAAATGATGGGAAGCTACTATTTTTATTTTTGGGAAAAGATGAATCTATAAGGAGATAACAACATTGGAAGCCAAATGTATGATAAATTAGGGGTAGTGGTGGATGGACAGGTCAAGGGAATGACAACAATACACTAAGGAAATGAAGGTTGATATAGTAGAGGACTTGGAGAATCAAGGGTCTTTATTAAATCTATTTATTTGTGGGTTCAAAATCATGTAGCACTTGAGTAGATTATTATACAAATATATGATGATTGGATGTGGTGTTCCCTTGAAATTGACTTGGTGTAGCTTTATTATACATCAAGATTCAAGTGACTGTTAAAAATTATATTAAGATGGTTCCATATTTAGTGTAGAACCCTCATTTAAAATTTTACCTTATTAAATTTATCCAGACTCTAGTAATTTGAATACAAGGGTGTCTAAGATACAAGTGTTGGGAAAATGGAAAGGGTGTGTACTAAGAGGGGAGGGGTGAATCAGTACCCTAAAATTTTTTTAATCAATTCTTTGTAACCGTTGTCCTGTATTAACCGACTGAGTAGAATGCATACACCAAACATATAGTATCAAAAACATATTCATTAGTATTTTTTGGTGAGGGTCTTGTTATTTTTTCTACACCTTTCTTCAAATTTGGTGAATCCACAGTCACTGATTGTGAACTGGTCTATGATGGAGACTCAGTCGTTATGCTTTTACCCCTTTTGGCCTTAGGTGCCTTGTCTTGTGATTCATATGAATTGGTGGCATCAACATCATGTTCAATTTCATCATCTTGACCGACTAAAGTCTTCTCCTCAATTTCCTCAACAGACTTGTCTAATTTTTCATCTGTGATTGCAAATTTTCTCTTCAAAGTCTTCACAATTTTTATCTTTTTCTTGCCCATATTTTGAACTTGTAGACCAATAGTGATTTGGGTCTATGCTTCATCAAATGTGCCAAATCTCATGGAAGATTAATCAACAGGCTCATTCAACAACTTTTCAATAGCTTTAGAAGCAATATCAATAGCTAACTCATAATCTAACGGAGGTAGTCATGATGTCCTCGATTGTGCTGCCTTGATTAGAGTTGTATCAGTGTCAACTACAAACCATATTTTATCTTTGTATTTTTCCACTAATTACTGAGGTATTCTGGATCTATTTTCCATCCTTTCTTTGAACTTAGAGAAATATTCATTCATAACTGGTCCAAAGTTCTTTCCTAGACTTAGAATGAAGTCATTGATTTGCATTGTAATTGGTCGGTTTGACTTCCACTTTACTTTACCGATGGATGGAAAGAAGTTCTCCAAGTAGAAAAATGTGCATAGTAGTAGTGAACCAAACTTACATGTGTTTGATCTTGCTAATATGATAGTCTTCATGTTTTCTTCAAATTTCCTTTGTAACAGCTCGGATAGGTCATATTGTACTCCTTTCTTTACAATTTTGTATACTATGTCAACAGCTCCGCAAGCAACGTTGTTCAGTCTGTTGGACTGGAATATCTTGTAGCCAATGACATAAGCTATGAATCTCAGTTCAGGATCACTGATGCAATTGATCTTCAGACCTCTATCATCCCATTCGACTCTTGTTAGCTTTTCTATTTTGGTTCTCGGAGGGTACCTTAGGGCTTTTGATTTATCACATATGGTATACCCTATCATGGTGTGAATAAAATACTTTGTTACATTCTTTGGCTCATCTAACCATATATTTCTATCATGTACACAGCTCATAACAATGTGGATCCACTCAGTATTGAATACATTCAAGAAATTTAGGGCATTGGTTAACCCTTTAACCTCCAAATGTTTATGATCTTCTTTCATTTTCCCATATGTGCATAGTGATTGATAAGTGGATATAAGTTTAAAGTCTCTAATTTCACTTATTTTGCAATGAATGTAGGCACGCACATCTTGGACTAACAAAACCCTAGGCAGGATAGATGAAAACATGCCTTTGTCGTCTGGTTGGGATGCAACCTGTGAATGGATCTTATAGTTGGGCTCAATGCAAGTGGATTTCTTCACCAAAAAAATATTTTTATCCTTCTCCATCTTTGCTTTCATGGTTTGATATGTAGACGCTATGATTTCTAGTTCAGGGCTTGCATGAATGGTGTTCGAATAACTTGGTAATTTCAAATGCATACTGACTAACCTCTTTGTACTCAGAATGCACTTAAAACTCTATAGAATGCTTGAAAATTCTCTGCTGCAACTTTTCTCTCTTTTCTTTGTTCTGATGTATGATTGCGGTGTGAACAAATGAGTTCACGTTGATCAAATTTATAGCAAATGACTTAGGGCAGTGCAATAAATTATTTTCACCAACCAATTGGTGAACAAACATTATGCTCGGTTAACACTGACAATGCTTCAGCTCGGTGAATGTAAGAAATGCTCGATTTCCATAGCAACTCAGTTGTCTCTTCACATATTTAATGACTGACAGTTCTAACTTGGTACATATTAACCAACTCATCTAAATCATAGTAATAAAAAAATATAATACCATAGTGCATCTCAATTCATGCTAATTTGGCATTTGTGTAATGAACATAGGAACTGATGTAAGATATAGCTTTTACAAAATATAGTTCCTTACCTACTTATATTTCTTAGTTAGAGACGGTGGAGCCACCTAATCCATTGGATGAGGTGTCACTGACTATTGTGCTTGGTCATGCATTATCATTTGATGCTCTCCTCCACATTTGGTTTCTGATCCTTACAATTTCATCAATTGTATTTCCATTTCCATAAGTTTTTATTCGGTCTGCACAATCTCTGCTTAAGTGACCGACTTTGTGACAGTGAGAACATGCCATAACAGAGTTTTTCCAATTTCTACACTTGGGTTTCCATTGTCTCATACAAATTTCTGCTATATGTCCATATTTACCACATGTTGTATAGCTACTCCAAGTGTTATAATCCCATGCATAAGCATTACCTTGTCTTCTTGGTTGATTAACCTTAAATTCTTGTCCTTTAGGCTTCCAGATTTGCTTTGTGTTCTTCCTACATGTTTGTGATGTATGACCATGCATGTTGCAATTGTGACAGTATTTATCCATGTGTGGTTTCTTCTATGGTTTGTTCAACTTGGATCTACACTCATGTGCCTGATGTCCATGTTTATTACAGTTATAGAAAATACCATTAAATTTAGGAGGGTTTCTAGGAATACCTTTTTCTTTGCTTCTGCAAACATTTGATCTGTGGCCTGGTTTTCCATAGTGATGGAAAGAGGGATTCGTAGGCTTTAGGATTGAGTATAAATTCCTTTGTTCAACTTGATTTGATGATTCTCCTTTCTTGGTATACCCTATTCCGGTATTATTGTTCAGTCTTCTTTGATAGTTCATAAATTCATCCATTCTCTTAGTGTTTTCTTTAGATCTCTTAATCACTTCATTATGTTGTTGTAAAATCTTCAATTCATTTCTCATTTTTTCATTTTCTTCTTTCAATACACCAATATCTTCTATTCTTCTTGCAAGTTCAGTATTCAGTTAGTTTGCTTCATGATTCATAACAACCACTTGATTTGTGATCTCAAAGTAACGTTCAGTAAGTCTCAATATCTCAAATTATTTTTCTTGTAACTTTTTAGTCACCTGTCTTCTGTCATCAACAACCATATTTCTATCTTGTTCAGATTTCTTTGTATCGTTCAAGACTTCAACCATTCTAACCATTTGTGTATCTTGACCGATTTGTAGTGCTTTCACTTGTTCAGTAAGTTATTGATTGCTCTCAGATAGCTTTGATATGATTCCTTTAGATGCATCAGATATGCTACTAGATTCAGATCCATATGTATCAAATGGGTCATGAATATCTTCTTCGTGATAATCAATCTCACAAAAGTGAAGTTCCATGTCCTTTCTCTTAATCAAAATCTCCCTGAATTTCTCTTTGGCTTCCTTGTATTGTTTGACATAGATCTACAACTGTAACTTCTAATTTTCAATGGTTTTATCAAGTGTATACCATTCCATTATAAGATATTTTTGTTAGGGTTTGACAGATCCAGAACAATATAAGAATAAATAGTTATATCAACAATCTCCCACTTGGAGACTGAAACTAGACGACAATGTAGTATGTGCAACTCCCATTGGATAAAAGACTTTGTTGTGTATTAACTCCATGTTCATCAGTCAAGAATCCCAATAGAAGCTGAGCAAGAAACTAGCTTCTCCTTGGGGATTGCCTTGGTGAACATGTCTGTAGGATTTTCACTTGTGTGAATCTTTTCAAGCCATAATTGGCCATCCTCCAAAATAGACCTTATAAAATGGTACCTAAGTTGTATGTGCTTTGTCCTTGAATGAAAAGTAGAATTCTTTGTGAGATGAATGGCACTCTGGCTATCACTGTACAATGGTTGATCTTCCTACTTCTGACCCAATTGCTCTAGAAAATATTGTAACCAAATCATCTCCTTGCTAGCTTCTGTAGCAACTACATACTCAGCTTCAGTGGTTGAAAGTGCATTAACCTTCTGCAATCTAGAAATCCAACTGACAGCAGTACCCCCTATAGTGAAAACATACCCTGTGGTACTCCTCCTTATATCAATATCTCCTACCAGATCAGAGCCAACAAATCCACTCAGAGAAGAACTGGATCCTGTGAAACATAATGCCTTTTTAGTAGTACCTCTCAAATATAGAAGAATCTATTTGATAGCATTCCAATATTCCATACCTGGATTTCTCATATACCTGCTGACAATGCCCACTACATGAGAAATATCTAGTTGTGTGCATACCATTGCATACATTAGACTGCCAACAGCTAATGAATTTGGGATGTTAGACATTTTATCTACCTCTTCCTGTGCCTTTGGGCACATTTCCTTAGTCAATTTGAAATGACTATCCAAAGGTGTATTGACTTCTTTTGCATCCTGCATATTAAATCTTTTCAACACCTTCTTTATATACTCACTTTGGGACAAATTCAAGGTTCTATTTTTCTTTCCCCGTGTAATCCTCATACCAAGGATTTGCTTAGCAGCACCCAAATCCTTCATATCAAATGACCTTGCTAATTTCTGTTTAAGTTCATTTATTTGTTGCATATTGGACCCAACAACAAGAATGTCATCAACATAGAGTAACAGGATAATATAACTCCCATTATCCAATCTCTTAAAATATACACAGTGATCAAAATGACATCTATGGTAACCTTGTTCATCCATGAAACTATCAAATTTTAAATACCATTGGCAGGGTGCCTTCTTTAGGCCATACAGACTCTTCCTTAACCTACACACTAAATTCTCCTTACCCTTGACCTCATATCCCTCTGGTTGCTGCATGTAAATTTCCTCCTCCGAATCTCCATGAAGAAAAGTTGTTTTGACATCTAGTTGTTCAAGATGCAAGTCATCTGCAGCCACAAGACTTAGTACAGTTCTATTTGAAGTCATTTTTACAATAGGGGAGAATATTTCATCTGTCGCCACAATATCAACACCCACTACATGATCAGTCGCCACAATATCAACACTTTTCTTTTCAATGATTAAACCTTCAAAACAAGAGAACTAGCTCTAATACCAATTTTTGGGATAATGGAAAGGGTGTGTGCTAAGAGGGGAAGGGTGAATCAGTACCCTAAAAACTTTTTAATCAATTATTTGTAATTATTGTTCTGTATTAACCGACTGAGTAGAATGCATACACCAAACATATAGTATCACTGCCGAAATGTAAATGCATGTAAAGTAAATAATACACATACATGAAATTAAGTACTCACGACACTAATGTTTTGGTATTGCAGAAAAACACTGTTAGAAGGTAAAAACTGTGGTGGGGATGAGACCCACAAAACTTCACTACTGCAATAAATAAAGTAGCATGTTAAAGCTTACAAAGAATCATCACTTCTAATGATCTTACCCTATTAGGAGTAACAATGAGACCAATTAGATCTACCTTGTGTGAGGATTTTTCAACACAAGTTATGTGTGCACTCAGTTAAGAGATTTACAAAAAGATGGTTAAGTCTACTTTGTTAAGAGATTTAGTGGTCTATTATAATTGTTAGAGAGTAACAAAAGTTTGATATGAAACATATAAAATCTCAATATTGCTGATACATATCCATTAAGTACATTCAAAACATATCACCTCAATGTGAATGATAATACCTTCTTCTCTATTATGCTTGGTAGCCTTGCTTCTATTCTGAAAACTGATTGCTGCAATGTAGTCTATATCCTTAAAATCCCTTGTCTAATCTCTGATGTTTGTAGTATGGCGGTTACTTGATCATTGCTTGATCAACATACATTATGAAATTGACATCTATACATTTTATATCAAACTTTATGACCTAATTAGGGTTTTACAATTACATCCCTAACCTAAGATCAATGGTGTACATAATTTACCTTGATCATCTAAAGATAGGAGATATAAATAATTAATTCTTTAAATATGTAATTAATGTTCTCCTCGATCTTGTAAACTATTATCTAGGTCAGAAAAAAAGTTGTTACATAGGATAATGTGCCAAAACAAACTTTTATGTGGCCTCTGGTCCACTCGGTTGATGTCGTCTCTCGGTGATCGGTGTAGTCTGTGTATCTCAGTTATATTGTGTAGCTCGGTGTTGTCTATTGTTCTATAAATTCTGTCTTCTCAAGTATCACTATACTCGGTTAACTATGGGTGTAATCAGTGCCCTCGGTTAACTCTGCACTTCGGTGATTATACCAATTGTCATGTTTGTGACTTCGTTACCGATTGTCCATGTTGAGTGCTTGAATACTAATGACAACTTCAATGCTCAATTGGAGTAACAAAAAGTGTGTTTTTTCATAAGTGGGTTATTTAAATTTGGTTTGAAATTTTTGGGGTGGGTTTTAGTCATTGGGAAAATCTCAAACATGATTATAAAGTAGGCTCTAGTTAGGAAAAGGTTCAAAAATGAAAAATAATTTTTAGAACTCACCAAGGGAGAAAACATTAAACTGGGTGAAAAATATAATATAAGTATTATTTAGTATGAAAACTTTGACCAATTTTTTTTCCTCACTTTAGAAAGTTGGTGTAACTAAGTTAGAAAACACTAAAGTACATAAGTTATAGAAGTGATTGAAACATATAGAAAGAAGATAGTGATAAAAATATTAAAAGAAGGGATTATTCTCTTGCATTTTCTCTTCATTTTCTCCTTCATCATGACATATGTTCTATTCTTACAATAAATCCATGACAAGAAATGTAGTTAATTTTCTTTTTTAAAAAGAAACATGCCACTCAAAAAATTGGAACAACATTTTAAAAATAGTTGAAGAGAGCTAAAATATAATCACACATTTATTTTTTTCTCTGAGTTACTAGTTTATAATAATATACCAAAGAACCATGAGATTCATGAAGAATCACTTTTAATAAGAGTAAGACAAATAAAGGATGTTGATGATCCAAGAATAAATAATGGAATAAAGGTACCTTGATAAAGGTTTAGATAGAGAGAGAGAGAGAGAGAGAGAGAGAGAGAGAGAGAGAGAGAGTTTAAAAGTAAGGTGAGGTGGTTTCCCTTTTCTATATGAGATTACCACTCAAAATATTAGGTTAAAAAAAATTGGTGTTTTTAATGTAAAAAAATAGATAAGATACTAAGTACTTTATCTTTCTTGAAAGGAAATCACATCCTAATGAATCCAAAAATAATTTCCCTAAGGATTCAAATGTTAGACATTGATTATGAAAAATAACTTATTCATATTATGTATTTGTTGTTTTGACAAGAGGACCAAGTTTGTAAATTAAAAATTGGATGAGGGTTTTAGATTAATTTGAGGAAGTATGAAAACTCTAAATTTATTTTCACATATGGAATGAAATAAAATAGGTGTGATGACTCAAGGTGTTCACTAGGATGTGTGGATATACTAAGAAGCTCAAACCTATTCTTCCATCATAAATAGGAAGGAAGATGATCCACTAGGCTCAAGGAGGCTCAAGATTTGAGCGGATACGATGATCCTTTTCCATTATATAAGATGACTATGCAAATAAAAATGAGAAATGAAAGATCTAAGGTAGAGAGAGAGAGAGAGAGAGAGAGAGAGAGAGAGAGAGAGAGAGAGAGAGAGAGAGAGAGAGAGAGAGAGAGAGAGAGATGATTTTTTCCATGTACAAACAAACAATGATATGAGAATCTAATTTTGGGACAAAATCTGGGAAAAATAAATAAATACTAGCATGTAATCAAAATTTAGAATAAATCTTGAGGTCAAGGGTGATCAAGAGGGACAAGGGTGAATCCAGTCAATTTTGACCCTGTATTTTTTTATGAAAAAAATATGAAATTGGCTCTCAATCTGCTCTATTTGTAGCTCCTTTCATACAAATGTCACATATTTCCTACACAAAAATAGGTAAAAGTGTTGTGCAAAGGAGTTTTCCTAAGAAAAACCCCAATTTTGGAATCAACCTTGAAATCAAAATCAAATTTACCTGAAAGGAAAGTGTGTTGATATGTAACAGAGGCTAGATCTGATAAATAAGATGTCTTATACCTTGATGATGTAAATGCTCTTGAAATGTGATCACAAGTATTAATGTAATAGCACGACTCCACAAAAACCTAGAAGGAATGTAGGAAATAAGGAAACAAGCATTTGAGAGGGGGGGTGAATAAGTTCCTTCAAAAACTCTAACTCATTTTAAACCCTTAAACTTTGAAACTCTTTTCTCTGATTTAGAATGAAACAAGCATGTATGCATAAATCATAAAACATCCACAACACATAACATAATTATTTTTATCGTGGAAACCCAGATTAAGTTGAAAACCATGGTGGGGCTTGAACCCACAATAAGTCTAATACCTTGTTAGAAGTATAAGATTATTACAAATGAGGAATGTGAATGCATTCATGCACACTTCCTAGTCAAACTTCCTTGGAGTCCAACCCTAAGGAAGACTCATTGTCTTACAAACACAAATCAGACTACAATCTGATGAATTTTTGAACTGTATAATAGCATCTAATTATGCCTTAGTCAGCTCCATTGAAGTACAATCAGATCTTTGTTGTAATTCTCTCTAACTCCTTCATATGAGAAATTTAACCTTCACTATATCTACACAACTACTTCAGAATAAATCCCTGGTATCTAGGATCAATTCTTCTCTTGCACAACCATGATCTTTTCCCTAATTCATCAACCTTTTATCAACAACAAGTCAACAAAAACCTAAATTTCAATTTTCATCTTACCATGACAAAATAAATGATCATGATAAAAACATATCAGATAAACATACCTTAGATCCTTTGTAACCACCTCGAGAGCATAACTCTTCGAAAAAACATCTTATTGATCACCCATGTAAAATGTTTTACTGATCAAGTCAACCAAGAACATAAGAAAACTTATCACCAACTTTGAATTCCCTTCAAATCTCACCACCTTGAATCAATGTAGACCACCAACTCATCAAGAACATAATCCAAGAATATCCTTAGGCATCATGAAGTTCAAACAAAAAATCAAATCCATCCCATCTAACGGATTTGTCAGCATTTTATGTTATACTCCCAAGAACATTGTCACCTTCCTCTGTAATAGTTTAAAATGCTTTGTGGACCTTCAAAATAACGAACCCTTTGAATGAAAGACATGTCAATCTTAAACATATTCCTAGCTATGTGACCAAAGACATCAACATGTGTATGTGCATGAAGCCAATCTCTACAACTCTGTTACACTGCCAGACAGTAAAGTAGCTAGTCACCATCTGTGATCTCATAACTTACTCAAATCATCATGTCAACACCTAAAACTTGACATGGACCTATTAGAAAACCTCTACATCATCCCATGAGGTGCATGACTCCTCATCCTTAGTAACCATTCCTCACTATGCCTCTGAACATATTGTTCCTCTGGAAAAACTGCTTAACAGACATCTTGACATCAATGACAACACATCAAAACTTTCCAAAAAGGAAATTATAAAATAAATTCTTGCATGAAGGTTGTTGAAGCTTACCACAATGAAGGATACAATGGTATGAAATGCCTTGAGTCCTTGATTTCTTAAATGCTTGAGTTAATGAATACTGTATAATTGTCTTGAATTAAATTCAATGTTTTCTCCTTTAATGTGTGTAATGATATAAGATGCCAAAATGGGGGAGGTAGCCTTTCTTATATACCTCTCCTAGTCATTTTAGGGTGTAAAACTCAAACGATCACAACATGGATTTAGGAACCCCTCCAAAAATAAATGATCATTATTTGATTTAAATTTGGGTTCATTTTTTGGGGTTAGGGGCGACTCTTAGGTCTGGAGCGATCTAGCTCACCCCTGACCCACCCAGTCGCCCTTGACCACCAAAAATGAGTTCAAATTTGGGTTGAGGGTCCAATTTAGTATGGGGATGCCATAAATATGTGCAAAATTGAGGTGTGATAAGCATAAATGTATGATGGAGGCAACACATGCTCAGATGGAACATATGTAAGCACAAAATTATATACGAATATAATTTACAATGCTATAATATCTTAGATTTGAAAATTGATCTTTATCATCCTATAGCATCGTAAATTATAAAAACCTTGCTAAGGTGTAGAATTTATACTTATTTAGCAACCATTTTAATGTTTGGTCATTCTGCTATGCATCATATAACATTTTTATGCATTTGATTAATAAATATTAAAATTGGGCTCCTCTCTAGATTTAATTTCTATGTAGGCCCTTAATTTTAGGTGTGCTTATTTAATTATTTACCGTTATTTATTTATTTTTTCATACATAGGCCCTATTTAATTATGGGTGGCCTTTTATATTTATCTCAATTTCAACCTCTAACTCTGAGTATATTTTTAGAATCCTGATTGGCTCCAAATTTGAAGTTGAGCCCAAAATTATCAGTATACAGCAAGTTTATGGGTATAGGGTGAGTCTAACTCGCCCCATAGCTATAAATTCACTTGATATTTTATAGCTTGTGAGAAAATTTGACTTCCAGTTTGATATAGGTTTTTAGTGGGATTTTTAATCCTAGTTGACGCTCTTTGAGTTTCGGGCTCCAAATGGGCTAGGTGAGGTATAAATACAAATCTATCTTTCTCATTTTGGAATCAATACAATCTCATATCAATCAATCCATCCATAATCATTAAATCAATCAAGCATTCATTCAAGTTTGAGAATAAATGGAGCATTTAAGCATATCAAGCAACCAAGGCATTTCAACCTTCATTTTTGGTAAGAATTCAACAATCATTAGGCAAGCATGTCTTTTTAATGTTATTTTTAGGTCTTTTGTGGAGTCATGTTATTGCATCAACACCTATGATTTCATTTCAAGAAGTTGTAGACACTAAAAATTGTCCTATCGTGTGTGCACAATAATTTTACTAATGTTTGTCTTAATCAATTAAATAATCTTTATTATTTAATTAATTTGTGTCATTGTTCTTAATTCAAATTTTAAAAAATTCATTTCCCTCCAATTTTAATAATAGAACAATTTTAATTAATTATTTAGCTTCTATTTAATATTCTATCAAGATTCTCTAATTATTCTTCTAAAAATTAATTAAATAATTTTATTATTTAATTAATCTCTTTTCTCTAATTTTGATTAAATAATTATATTATTTAATTAAAACTATTCTTCCTCATTCTTGTCATCATAAATAAATGATAATTCCAATTACTATGTCTTCTAAAATTAAATAGATTATTAATTTATTTAATTTCTCATTTCCCTAATCCAAACTCATAAAATAAATAAATTAGTTAATTAATTTATTCCCTCTCATACACAACTAAATGTTTTTTCTAAATTATTTAATGCTAATTATTCCTCAATTTCCACCCCTTTGAACTATCGCTACCTAAAAGTTCATTTGTTCAATCAATTAAGTCTAGCTAATTAATCAATTCAGTCTACTAAGCCATGCAATCAGTTCACTGGTCAATCAATTTAGTCTACTCTTAATCAACCATGTTAACTATTCAATCAACTCTTACATGCATCCAGTCATCTGTAAATTTGTCTCGGTCATCTATCCAATCAATGTAGTATGAATTAATCCTAGCCATTCATTATTAGTCAGCACCTCTTAATCTGAATTGTTCATTGGAGTCCAAATATATATAAAATCAAGGTGATTCTTCATTATTTTCAAAAACCACAATTCTTGAATTCTCGTCTTGTCATATTTGAGAAAATTGGAGCGCCAACATCGCATAAGAAGGAGAGAGACAAGGGAGATCTTTGTTTTCATGTTTGCATTTGATTTGATTTGAATAATTTATCTACAATGCATTAAATTTTATTTATCTCTCTTGAGTAGGTGTAAAATTTGTGTGACAAGTTGAATCTTGTGTGGTTGGATTCATTAATCTTGTTGTAGGATTTGCAGATTTGACATTTTACCCCTATAGAGAAGCATTTGCATCATCAAGGTATAAGACTTTCTTGTCCTTATCAAGCATGTGTAAAGCCTTTACCGCTAACAACACACTTCCTTTCCATTTCAATAAATTTCAATTTGATTTCAAGGTTGATTCCTAAACATGGGTTTGACCAAGGCAAACAAATTTCCACAATCATTTTCCCATTTTTTCTACATGTGCAAGTGCAAGTACAAGTGATAGGTGGCATAGGTGAGAAGGTAGTGGTAGAAAAGTCAAACAAAGAGTTTGAACCAATGAAAAGTGCATTCGATCTTGATTGGTATAAGGTGATTCGGGCTCATCCCTATCCTCCAACTCACCCCAAACCCTCAAAGGCACCCCATGCCTGCTATTATGAACTACATTTTTGATCACAAGTTAGTCACAATTTTATTTTTCATATCTATTTTTGGATTCATATTTTCTATTTAGATCTATTTGCATGGTTAATTACCCAGTTTCTCTCTCCATACTTGTATTTCTTATTTCTAGTTTGCATAGCCAACTAGTCAACTCAATAGAAGGAATATATGCATCCTCTTAGCACTTGAGCCTCCTCTAGCCTAATGGGTCAACCTGGATTCCTATTTGTGTTTAAAAATAAGTGTCATCTTCCAGGTTTTATCATCCATCCCAATGATTTCCCCTTGCATCCTATTTTCTTCAACACATTTTGGTGAACCCAATGTCCCTACATTTCCATTTTTATTTGGTGTTTAGATCTAAAATTTATATACATTGCATCTATAAATGGAGTTATTATCTTATTCTACTATTTCAATTTCAAGTTTTCCAAAGGATCTTCCAAATGTCCCTTTTCATTCATGTGATGCCAATTTAGTTCCCTCTTTCATTCATTAATATGATTTTTCCTCTCCAAAAAATTCTCCCAATGATGAAACCATTTTTGTGCAAGAAGACACTATTAACACCTCTTTTGAGGAACCTTCTCCAAACATGTGCACTTTGGTACAAGATGATGTTAGACCTATTGATTTATTGTTAGAATTTGTTATCATTGATGTCAAAACCATCATACCGACATCCTGGTGGTATCAGTTGGTTGTTGACAGTTTTGGATATGTATCAATTGATTGTCGGTTATATAACAAAGGTTTTGGTTATGGACAGTTTTGAAGGTGTATGGTAGGTGCACTTGGTTATACTCATGGCCTACATGTTTCGGTACACTTGTATGTTTTTGGTGATCACTATTGTATGAAGTTGCTTATTGATTTATGGTGCTTTATGGTGATTTATATGCTTGCAATGTTCTTCCATTTGTTTCTGATAGCTAGACAACAGTGTTTTTCATTAAATTGGTTTTGGCATCTTTATCTGGACATGTTCTATCTTGTTTCACCTATCATTTGGTTCAGAAGAAGATAATGAAGAAGAAGAAGTTGAGGAAGAGAGTGTAGCAGAAGGGATAGAAGTAGAGAAAAATATTCTTTCTCTGGTAGAATCTAAGTGTGTGGATTTTGATATGGTGAAAATAATGTTGAAAAATGATGATTATGAAAGGATTTATAGTTTGTGGACCGATTGTTAATCGGTGGATAAGAAATTGGTGACAAAATTGCTTACTGATCACTTGGTCATTAAAAGGGTCATGCTATCTAGTGTATCTAGAATACTGCCAACTGAACTTGTGATGAATGTTGAGATTGAGTTCTTATATTTTGGTGCAGATTACCATATAGTGGAGAAATCTATAATAAAGAAATGTGGCAATGAAGAGAAAATAATTTCAAGGATTATCGGTGAGATGAAGGGATGTGTGAAGGAGATTACTGACATATAAAAGTACTATCTCCGATGGCCTACTACTATAGACACATTCAGAGGTTAGATTGAAGTGGTTGAGAAAGAGTTGAATGAGCTTGGAAAGACTTATGATATCTTCAAGGATCAAGATGGAAAGAAGATAATCAGAATCGGTGAACTTTAGTCATAATGGGTATTGTTACAAAGAACAAAGAGAATACCTAATAATAAAAAATTGGTTGGAGATGGACCTAGTTGAGGTCTGGTAGGAGCATGCTACTAGTATACTTTCTAGCGCAAAGGATTATGAGCAACGTTTTTAGTCTTTAGATTGGAAGAAATCTTTTGACAAACTGATGGAGTGTGACATTCTATGTTCCCAGATGGGGGCTGCCATTGCTGAGTGGGAGAAGGAGCTTCCAATTCTGAAGGAGAGGTACAAGAAATTATTTTTGGTTAATAATTTATTTCTTTGACTTTCTTTGATATACATTTTGGGCCCTTTTCCATTGTGGAAAAAAGGGGGAGAGAAAGAGGAAAACAAAAAGGATACATCTACTTAGGGGGAGTTTTTGGTTGCAAATCTTTTGGGATCAAGGAGTGCATTTTGTTTTGGTATTTTTTTATCAATGCCAAAGGGGGAGATTGTTAGACCTGTTGGTGCCCAAAAATGATGGTTTGTATTTCCTATGGCCTTGCCAATCCAATGCTGGGAAACCCAATTGTTTTTTCCAACTAACAAGTTCAACCAAATGGAGGTTTGAACTTCTACAATTCTAGCTCTGCAAAGCCAAGGCTGGTAGGCCTATACCTTAACCAAATCTATTTATTCAAAGTCTTTTTATAGAAAATAACTAAATATAAAACTTGTGGATTCTCTCAAGGTGACAAGTAAACTTGAGAGGAATCAAATTGTAAGTATCTCAATCAATTGTATATTGAATGCTGCAAAAACTTAAATGCTTTGATTAATAGTAAATGTTTGACAAAAGGTATATAAAATGAAATAGATCAAAGGAATAAAATATCACAAACTTTGAACAATGAAGTGAATGACTATATTCCAATTATTGATAAGATCAGTGCCTTGCTCCTACTTGGGTAATAGATTCAATTCTATATCAATCCTACATACACCTCAGAGACAGTTTTAATAACTTGTATATAAAAGACCATCATTTCAAGGGCTTCTACATGAATTATAATTGAAACCAGATTATCCAGTTAGTTCTACTGAATTTAACTCTGTCTTTGAGATACCAATAGAACAGAGGAAAGTTTGCCAACTACACCTTTCAACTGATGATCAAAATGTATATATATTTCCCTTTACAAATAACATGAGAATTCAACACAATGAAACAATCTATCTAAATATATTTATCTAAGAGACTAACTGAAAAGAATTAAAAACTATTACCATAAGTGAAAGAAAAAAGCACTTATCTCTTTATTAATGTTAAAAAAATAGTACATTAAAGTTCATGTTGCAATTGTGATCAAATTCTATTATACAATGTGTTTCTTCTCCTTTTTTTGTTTACATTTTACACCACATATATATCTGGATCAATGGTTTTCATACCCCTTTAGGATGAAGAGACACCATCCTATGTTAAAATTTAAAAACTTCTTTTGAAAAAACTAATCAACAAACTAACTAATAACTACCTATCGTTCGGATTTGGCTTTTTTCACAAATCCAAAACAAATTGTACGAACATAATATTTTTATTGGAGATAGGAAATTTTATTTTCCAAACTGGGTCTATTTTAGATTTTCAATTTTTGATCATTTTCATTCTCTGTTGACATCATCTTTTCAGCAAGTTGAAATTCCAGCATCTCTGAAACCTTTGCTTACAGAATTTTGATTGTTCCTATCACAGAGCTTCCTTCCTCAATCCCTCAAGTTTTAATTAAAATGTAATATATTTTTATATCTCATTTTATGTACTCCATCATGTCATCAATTATTGGGCATAGAGTTTAGGATGCCATTTTTAGAGTTTTATCACTATATAGGACTCTAAATTTTGCCAAAATTTTTGAGCTCCAATAGGCTCTTTCTGGGGACATATGCTCCATGTGAGAATAGCAAGATCTCATTTATCTCTGGAGAATAAGATCAAGTATCTACTCTTTACCTTATGTAAATTGAATATTGGGTGGCCCCAGGCCCCCAAAAAATGAACACTGCTATTTCCCTCTATCAAAAACTTTATTATGTTCATGTAACACTTTGAATCTCCTGAATATGATATTATATTGTTCCTTATCTTTATCAACAAGAGTATTTTAAAACAAAAAAATCTCAAATTATTTATCCCCAACATCTGATCCCTTTATGTATTAGATATATCATCCTTATAGAGAATACTTATTGGTTCCACTTCATCAATGCAGTCTTTATCTTTTGATTTATGTTTTTTCTTTGATAAATCATCAAGTGCACTGTGTTCTTTGCTAGATGGAGGATCCCTATGCATATGATCAATCATATAAGTATCTAAAATAAGTTCTTTTGCTTGGATGTTTCCTTGCACACAATCTGCCTCATTTCCATTCTCCAGATATTATTTCTCCTCACATAAAGGTTTTGAAGGTAACTCATATTTAGGAACTATTACTTCTTTTATATTAGGACTCTGATCAAGTGGGATACTTGGATAATTTTCAATACTTTTCTTCAACATATTCTCATCATTATGCTTGGTTATTATAGTCTCATCTTCAGAAGTCTGATATAAATATTTCTCATAGGATGAACTAAATGATATCTTACCTTCTGAATGTATATTTTGAGTGTTATCAACTTCAAAATCATCATTACGCCTGCTACCTTAATTATGATGTTGATATATTTGATTGTATAGAAAATCTCCTTCACATAATGGATTCTGGAACATAGAGAACACATTTATCTTCCTCTACTTCCTCTTCAAATAGTGGATTCAGGAACATAGAAAATTCAGGCACACCTTCATGATAGTTTTCATCAGGATCATTGGATGTTTCATTAATAAGACTAATATCTTCATTGACATTATTTTTTGAAACTTCCTGTTGTTCATATGTTGTATGTTGTTCTATTTTATCTCCTCTATTTTATTTTTGGAAGTTATCATCTCCTTCGTCTAGTACTCCCTGAATATATATTGATCCATTAACTTGCTTATCATGATGAAAAAAAAATTTACCACTCTTCTCAACATGTTTTTGATTTTCCGTGTCTAACAAAGCTGAAATTTATTTTGTACTAAGAAATTTTTCTTCCTCATCATCATCGTCATTGATACTTGTTTACATACACATCTCATCATGTAAAAATTATTCTTCAACTTGATCTGAATTTTCTTCCTCCTCATAATCCACACTATCTTCTTTCCCACTGAGATAATTATCACGCATAAGGCCTTGTTCAATCTGATCATAAGCATCCTCTTCTCGATCTTCATCATCCTTTTCTAATATCTCAAAAAGGGGCTCTAAAATAGGGTCATATAGTGAAATTCTTAACTCCAAAAAATTTCTTACTAATTCCTCGCTTGAAGGAATGATGTCAGCTAGAATCTCTTTTAAAATGCTTACCATCCTTATGAACAAATATGTTGTAGACTCCCCCTCAAATCTCTCCAAAATTAAAAATGCATCCAAAGGAGACATGTAAGAGTCATCTTTCATATTGTGATCCTGAATCTCATCTTGTTCATAATGTATGTCATCTTCACTTGCATCATGAAACATATCAAGAAACCATTGCTCAAACTCTCTCCATGATGAGATACTTTGTTCAGGTGTCATACTAAAAAGAAAACCTGCATGATCTGCCAATGATCTTACACATAGTTTCATAATCACATCTTTTACATAGATATGACAATCTTCAATAAATTTATAAAATGCCTACAAATGCTCCATTGGTGATTTTGATCCATCTCCACAAAATTTTGGAGCATATTTTTTTAGTTTAAGAGGAAAATCTTTCTAACCACCAGGGATGTTATCAAAACTCACACTAGTACATTTGACCTTATTTTTTGACCAAACAATGCGACCAACAAATAAAAAGGTTTTGTTTGGTTGGATTATAGAAGGAAAGCTTTGATTTTTTTTTAATCCATACCCATGTTGGTCACAATTTTGACCAACATGGGCATAAATTTAAAAAAAAAAAGGTTTCACATTTCATTATTCCACGCACGGCGAATTTGATCAAGGGCGAAGCGTGAAGGAGGAAGCACTATTTGGGGAAGCACTATTTGGAATACACTATTTGGGGAAGCACGCTGAATTTGATCAAGGGTGAAGCATGAAGGAGGAAGCACTATTTGGGGAAGCACTATTTGGAATACAAAAGATTCACAGTTCGGAGTATGTTCCTTTTGTCTTCTCTTGTTCTATTTGTGGCACTATCGTTCTTGTGATGAACAAATAGCTTATTAACCCTGCAAATTCATTTATACATCTTTGTGGTGAAATTATTTTTGATGCATCCTTGGTATTTTTCATTCATTTAAATAGTTTATGTGTTTCATTATATTAGTCTGTCGTGAACTGTTAGATGAATTAACATCCACTGCCAGTCCATTTTTGCACACTGTCCTCCTAAATTCATTTAATCTATTTCAACCTAGTTTGTATTTTCACCATTGGATTGTCCATGTCGTTGGATGAAAATAAAATTAGGGAAATATGCTTTAATTTATCCAACACTCAAAGCTGTGGAGGTTTCCGAACCGCTTCAAGTTTGATGCCCTAGGCTAATCGAGTTTAGCATGTTTAGCCAGTGGGAGAAAGAAGGAACAAAAATCTACAGTCGGTAGTGGACAGAGGTCAAGGAGTCGACCATGCCAAGATATTAGAAGGCCACAAAAAATTTCCCAATCATCTATGACTATTCCAAACACCCAACTTCGAACTAATCCATTAAACCCAAATCTAGCTTGATCACCTAGGGTTTGTGTTGAACTAGTTTTAAGTTGCCGAGATAGAATCGGTCACTCACTGTTTGGACTATGAAGTGGTGATTGTAGAAGATTAAGACCAAAACATAAAAGATAACTGGGGAGTATTATTAGAGTATTCTATGTTAATCAGTTGCAATAGGCAATAATAGAGTTTCTTAGAAGGCAATTGGTGGATAGGATAGTTCCCTGAATTTGGAGGTATTTGAAGATTAAGGAATTTGTCAGAATTAGTTGAAACCATTGTTCACAGTTTAAAGTGACATTCTCAATCGGTTGTGTTATAGATTGGGCCTATTAAGCTTTAGTTGCCACCACTCTGCATCAGGATAATTGGTGGATATGGTAGTTCCCTGATTTAATCTTATTTCATAGTGCATCAAAATAATTGATCACTCCACCAAAATTATCATTGAGTGGTCTCATAAAAAGCTAAAGTAATATTTATC
>MU228135.1:3088326-3107288 GCA_018584345.1 Thuja plicata | reverse complement strand
TTATTGTAAGGGATGCCCATGTGGCTTTTGATATTGTAATTTTGAAGTTCGTAATTCCACATTTGTGGAGCCAATAAGAAGCCAATTTTCTGTTCTTGCAAATTTCTGTTGTTTCTCTTTGTTTCTGTTGTGTGTTTGTGGTATTAAGGGGAGCACCCCTTCATCATATCTCCTTCTAGGTCTTCTTCCCCATTAGAGTCACTAATTGAAATGTTTTATTAAATAGAGTTGCTACCTTCTTGCTAGAAGGAAAAAACTTATTGTCTTTTGAGTTATTATCTCTTGTAGAATCTTAATTATATTGCCAGAGATTCTAGGAAATCTTCAACATTGTCTTTCATAGCCACTCCCCAGCAGAGTCACCAATTTTTTGGTGCCCAAAAATGATGGTTTGGATTTCCTATTGACTTTCCAATCTAATGATGGGAAACCCAATTGTTTTTGCCAACTAACAATTTCAACCAAATGGAGGTTTGAACTTCTGCAATTTTGGCTCTGCAAAGCCAAGGCTGGTAGGCCTGCACCTTAACCAAATCTATTGATTCAAAGGATTTTTATAGTAGATAACTGAATGTAAAACTTATGGATTCTCTCAAGGTGACAAGTAAACTTGATAGGAATCAAATTGTAAGTATCTCAATCAATTGTATATTGAATGCTGCAAAAAGTGAAATGCTTTAATTAATAGTAAATGTTTGACAAAAGGTATATAAAATGAAATAGATCAAAGGAATAAAATATCACAAACTTTGAACAATGAACTGAATGACTATATTCCAATTATTGACAAGATCAGTGCCTTGCTGCTACTTGGATAATAGAGTCAATTCTATATCAATCCTACGTACACCTCAGAGATACTTTTAATAAATTGTATATAACAAGACCATCATTTCAAGGGCTTCTACATGAATTATAATTGAAACCAAATTATATAGTTAGTTCTATTGAATTTAAATCTGTCTTTGAGAGACCAATAGAATAGAGGAAATTTTTTCAACCACACCTTTCAACTGATGATCAAACTGTATATATATTTCCCTTTACAAATAAAATGAGAATTCAAAACAATGAAACAATCTATCTAAATAGATTTATCTCAGAGACTAACTGAAAATAATTAAAAACTATTACCATAAGTGAAAGAAAAATCACTTATCTCTTTATTAATGTTGAAAAATAGTACATTAGATTTCATGTTGCAATTGTGATCAAATTCTATTATACAATGTGTTTCTTCTTTTTTTGTTTACATTTCACACCACATATATATGTGTATCAATGGTTTTCACACCCCTTTAGGGTGAAGAGACACCACCCTATGTTAAAGTTTAAAAACTTCTTTTGAAAAAACTAATCAACAAACTAACTAATAACTACCTATAGTTCGGATTTGGCTTTGGCCGAAAATCCAAAACATATTGTACTAAAAAAATATTTTTACTGGAGATAGGAAATTTGATTTTCTGAACTGGGTTTGTTTTAAATTTTCAATTTTTGATCGTTTTCATTCTTTGTCGACATCATCTTTTCAGAAAGTTGAACTTCAAAATTATAATTTTTTATCGTTTTCATTCTTTCTAGCATCTCTGAAACCTTCGCTTACAGAATTTTGATTGTTCCTATCATAGAGCTTCCTTCCTCAATCCCTCAAATTTTAATTAAAAAGTAATATATTTTTGTATCTTATTTCATGTGCTCCATCATTTTATCGAATATTGGGAATGGAGTTTAGGATACCATTTTTAGAGTTTTATCACTATATAGGACTCTAAATTTTGCCAAAAATTTAGAGCTCCAATAAGACCTATTGAGTTGTTGCTGGCATTGGTTGTTATTGATGCCAAAACCCTCATACTGATATCCTGGCAGTATTGGTTGGTTGTTGATATTTTTGGATATGTATCAGTTGGCTATCAGTTATATAAAAAAGGTTATGGTTATGGAAAATTTTGATGGTGTATGGTACCTGTATTTGGTTATATTCATGGCCTACATTTTTTGGTACAATTGTATGTTTTTGGTGATTGTATTGTATGAAGTTACTTGTCATTTTTTGGTGATTTCTATGGTTGAAATTTTCTTCTTGTGTTTTCTGACAGTTAGACAATTGTGTTGTTCATCAGATTGGTTTTGGTATCTTTATCTGGACCTATACTATCTCATTTCACCTATAATTTGGTTCAGATGTTTTGGTAATCAAGGCATGGTCTTGGTTGTGGCATTCCAACAGTATCGGTAAATGTAATGTGTAGTATAAAAATCTTATGTACAACCTATATTTGGTACAGGTGTAGTGTTTTATAATGTTTCCTTGGGTGTGTACTAGATTTAGGACCTATGGTAGTGAATTTAATGTAAT
Organism: Thuja plicata; assembly: GCA_018584345.1. NCBI lineage: Eukaryota > Viridiplantae > Streptophyta > Pinopsida > Cupressales > Cupressaceae > Thuja > Thuja plicata. Next base: position 3,104,926 of record MU228135.1, on the reverse strand, counting down.
TATAATATCTTTTGTAATTGGGGCGATCACACACATTTGGTGTGGATGAAATATGGATGGTTAGATATCCATATAAATAAAGGAGAAAAATTTTGTATCTGAATGATGGATGATATGTGATGGTGTGGTGCGAGTAGTGTGAGTTATTGAAGGAGAAATAGTGTGAACCTATGGTGGTATTGTATGAGAGCATAAGTTTGTGAGGCATTTTATTGAATATCAAGAAGTGGCTTGCATACTGAGGTACAATGGATCAGCCAGTAACATACAAAGATAAGATCAACATTCAGATCTATTAGTGGTAACAATAACAGAGCTTAATTGTTAAAAAATTTCATGCATAGCTAGATGCAATTCTATCAATTTATCTTTTATCAGTAATAATTGTATTTTTAGTTAGCCATATTCATTTGTAAGGGTAGTTAGCCCAGCAAAAATTGAACCAACCTGTAGTGAGACAACCGTCAGTGAGCTTTTGTAAAAAAAATCACTATAATTGGTGTCACCTTAACCAATGTTTCATTTCATGAGAATTAGCTTCTCCGTGGATTTTCTCATTTTGGGTTTCCACGTAAAGCTTGGTGTTCTTTGTGTTGGTGTTTCTATGCTTTCATGTTCATAGCTATTATGAATGTTTGATTTGGTTAACCAATAGATCATAATTTTATATTGTTGGTTTTTAAGATTTTACTAACAAAGTAAAAGTTTTATAAAGTGTGTGAGAATAACTGATTCACCACCCCCCCCCCAAAAAAAAAATATTATTTAGCCTATTTTATAGATGATGCTCTTAGACTACAAGGATTTAAGAGATATGAAAATCCTCTTTGTGAACCTCTCAATGTTTCCTTTACCAAAGTTTCTATCCCTAATGATGGCATATTGATGCAAGATATTTAAAACAATTCTCTCAATGACCTTCCTATTACAGATGAACCATTGGATAAAGATCTTGATTACTCTCTTGATATATACCTTCCCCATAAGATTAATTTTGTGAAAGAGGATAATATTATGATAAAAGAGGATAATAAGAGTGGCATTTATATTTCTCTTCATTTCAATGATAACCCTTTTCTAGATGAGGCTTTAAAGAGCTATGTTTCTCCATCTCCTAAATCTTATCTTAATCATAATGATATTTTAAACCAAGAGGATGATATTGTAAATACCTTTCTTAATAATACATCTCTTATAAATGAAGCTTCCTCTCCTAGGGTATCTTATTCCAATAAAGATGAATTTTCTCTACACATGAAATCCTAATTAGAGAGTAGTAAATCATCTCTTCACAATGGTACCTTAATACACAAGACTACGTAGCCTACTTCTCTAGCTTCTACTGCATCATATCCTCATCGTCCATTTATTTTGACTCAAGATGATGTTATGCGTGATCCATCTTCTAACATAGAATCAAATGAAGATACAAACATAGATGATAACACTTCTACGTAACTTCCTATGACTAATAGAAAAAGGATTGACCATCTTCCAATCAAGATCAATCCCTCTACTTTCCATCTCTATTATAAGGAAATTCCACCTTATATAACTAATTGTAATGGACAAGATCTCTAAAATCTAGAGCATGTTACTATAAACCTTTCAAAATGCATTAACCAAGGTCTTAAATCTTTATTTCTTATTCTTTTATTATAATACATTAATGTTATAGAAAGTCCTTTGGTCATCGTTGAAAGAATCTCTTGGCAAATTAAATACAATAGTAACATTAATTCCCTCCTCCCAAATTTTCAAAACATCATAAACAAAATGATAATGGTGTTTATTACCCTTTTCATCATTGTTATACTCATTTTATTGATGAATGTATTAAATTTAGATAATTTGTTCAAGAATTTATGGATAAAGGTCTTATTTTTTTATCAAAAAATCTTATATTTTATCTTAATGTTAAAAATTATGTACACCAGAAATCCCTTTGCCTATTGTGTTGCTTCGTATTATGTGATCTTAGTGGTCGACCTTATTGGGGGATCTTTTTTTTGCATGACGCAATGTTGTAATTTTCAAATTTTGTGAGCAACATAACATATTTATTTCCTTGTCTTTCAGCTTGGGGACATGGATTCTATATCTTATCTTTCATGAGGACCTATTTACCCTTTGTGGATTTATGTATTTTATAATATGATATCCTTTCTTGCATATATTTTTTTGTTATTGTATCGTCTAAAATTGTAATAACCTTAGTTGTGACCAATTTCATGGATTTTTAGCACCCTCTTTAGTGTGTTTTATTATAGTTTGCATTATAGGACTTCACATGTGCACTTAATAAGAACCTAAATTCAAATTTAAAACTTCTCTCTCTTCAATATCTTGCACAATCGAGGTAATATATTCTCCCTAATTGAGATCCTCTATTTTTTATCTAATCTAATATTTCATTTCATCACCTAGGCCCTATTACATAATTTGTGGCCTTTTTCTTATCCACTCACCCCGAAACTAGCTGTCAGTTTAGGATCTATACCCTAAGGCTACCTAGGCCCCTCTAGATCAATTTGGCCCTATTTCCTATGGTGGACAACACCTGTAATGTTGTGCACCTAGGTGCAGAAAATTTTAGGCATGCTAAACCTTGGGTTTTGGGCCCAAATTTGAATTGGGAACCCGTGTTTGGATTTTGGAGATATTTTCCAATCTACAATCGGCCCCCACATCTAGATCTCTCTGATTTGTGATAAAATAAAGCATGACATTTCATTTGAAATATAAGAAAATCAATTGTAAGGTTAAGCCACAATTTGAATCTATCTCTTGAAGTGAAGACTTGTGGAATCATATTTATAGTAGATCTTCATCAATAAAATCCTTCTATCAAGAATTATTTCATCATTCCATGCATCCAATAATAATTTCAAGAATCAAATAAACATCAACAATGGAGTATAAAAGTGATCATTAAGGTGATTAGGAGACTACCAACTAATGATTAGGTTGTAGTCTTCCTCTCTAGGATTGGGTATAGTTTCTTGTTATCCTCATATCTACATCTTTGTGCTTCATATTTGTCTATCTATATTTTAGATATATCTTATTACATGATTTCAATTATACATATTGATTGCATTAAATTTAGGGTTTACTCTAAGGTACTAGGGTATATTCTTCACACACTTTATAGTGAATTTAGACACATACATACACTCTAGATTTATAAGAACAACATACACTTCTATCTCTGATTACCGACTATCCATAGAGGTTGAAATCACCAAAATAGGGAATTGACTAAGGAAAACCCCTAAATAGCTACTCATACACACAAAGTATCATATTTTCAAGTTCAAACGGCTTCAGAATCAGCTTTTAGTGCACAAGAGGCATCTCGGGACCAATATAGATAGTCTGCAATTTGTTTGGAAGAAAAATCCTAGTTGTAGAACGTTTCAAACATTCTATACCTAGTGCAAAAAATTTCACTCATTTTTCACCCTCAAAAAATTGGTGAAATTTTTAGGGACATGTTACAGCTCCAAGATCTCATATCTACAGTTACAGGTTCCTACAGGACATCGATAGTCTAAAAATCAGATATGATGCTCTATCATCTTCATTTCACTTACAGGTGCACACATTTCATTTCTAACTCCTCTTTAGAATATCTTGTTTCTATATTTAGATAGTTTAATCATTTGTTAGCTTTATTTTATTCATCTTCTTTCTCAATTCTAAGAAACAAAATAATAGAAGCCCCTTTTGACCCAAATCTGACATTAACATCACTTCATCCTTTCTTCTAGTGTTGATCTGATTTGACTTGATGAGGATTTTTATTCTAATGTAACTTATGAATTGGGGATGACTTAGACCCAATTAGGTGGTCCCTTTTCCTATTTCATATTTTGGTGAACACGACTCATATCATTTCCACTTCTGATTATACCTTATTTTTATGCATCACATGGTTTCATTTTGATTCATTAGCATTTATCTCATAGATCTATTTCATTCTTTCATTTCCTTTTCATTCTTACATGTGTCAAAACAATAAAAAGTATAAAAAAAATATTTAATTTCATGCTTTATTGTACATATTTTCACTTGCATTCTATGAATGGAGTTGTTATCTTCATTTGCTAGTTCTATTTCAAATTTATTTCAAGAATTTCAGTATGTTTCCTTTCATGCATGATGATATCTTAGTTCTTCATTTCATCCATAGTCATAATCTTCCCTCCCTCACAATGTATCCCACCCATGCAAACATTTTAGCACAAGACAAGCTTATTAATATTTCCTCTAAGCATCTCCCTCCTAAGGATGAGATCTTGAAGGATGATGTTGATCCTTCTCCTAAAAAGTATCTCCCCCATGAAGATATTTTAGTGCGAGAGAAGGATATTATACCTTACTCTCATTCTAATCCCTTCCCCTTTATGGATGAATCTTTAGTGAGCCATGATTATTACCCTCCAAAAGTGTGCTTTGTACATAGAGATCTTCCTATCATTGGTGATTCCCCCATTTGGGATGATCCATTAGACAAAGACATTGATTACTCTCTCCCTCACGAGGAAATATTGATCAAATAAGATGATATTCCCTCTAGAGATGATCTATTTAGATGTGATGTTGATCCTTCTTCTCTTATGAATCCCCTTTGTGAGGATATTATAGACCAAGAAGAGTACATTATAAATACATTTGTTAATATCTCCTTACCTTCATTGGACACTCCTTTTAGAGATGAAGCATTGATGGAACTCCTTAATCCCCATTCTAAAGATTTTCTTACTCATAGGGATACCTTGAAATAAGAGGATGATATTATCAAAAATTTCCTTAATGCTCTCCCTTCTGGTGATAAAACCTTGAACAACCAAGAGCTTAGTCAAGTGAATTTTGTTAATGTTTTGGGTAGTGAAAAACCTAAGGTTGTTGGCCATCTTCATCAAGACAAACCTCTATCTCAAAATAAACTAGCCGTTGTGGTGAAATCTTCTCAACCTCCTGACTATCATGCAGTTACTCATATGTATAGCACAATAACTAATAGGCAACCTAAAATTTCAATTGTTCCTCCTTCTCTTCCCACTTATCAACCAATTCTCCCCCCTCCTCCTCCTCTCTCTCAAATTATTGAAAAAGAGTATGATTTAGTAGAAAAAGTTTGTGTTACTCCTACCAAGATATCCCTTCGGGAGCTTCTTCAAACTTCCCCTACATATCATAAAACATTACAACAAGATTTGAGAAATGTGTATGTTCCACCTCCTAGGAAAGACAATATAACTTCCATATTAGAATGGATGAATATGATCAATAACAAATCTCAAATTGTGTTTTCTCAAGATGAGTTTTCTCCTAAGGAAATGCAAAATCAACATGATTATCTTATGGTTTCTATTCTTATAAAGGGTAATATTTATTTGAATAAATTTAAGTGATAATGGGTCTGTTCTTAATGTGTGTAGCATTAATTTTTTGCATAAAATCAAGGTGGAGACTTCATTGATTGAACACGATCCCATTTCTCTTCATGGATTTGATAATTTTGCTAAACCAACCTTAGGTATTATCACTTTACCTATTAAGGTGGGTCTTGTTATTCTATCCACTCTTATTCATACCATGCCTAGTCATTCCAATTAAAATATTTTTTTAGGTAGACTATCGTTAAATGTTATGCATGCAGTTCCTTCAACAATCCATCATGAAGTTAATTCATAAAAATACCATGTATACCCTTGTTGTGTATGATAAATCACCAAGTTTCTTGAGAGCTAAATCTGATTCTCCATCCATTCCTACACCATTTAATAAAAACATAGCTTCTCCTCCCAAACCTACTTCTTCCTTTAGTAGTGCCCTTTTAGAAGATGATTGGGGGTCATTAGACTTTATGCCATCTTTTGTGGGTGAATAAAAAGTTCCTAATATTAACATAGGACACCTCAAAGGACCTAGTGTTTCATTTGTTCAACCCGGTCTTCCTAGCTTTCAATTATTAATCCTCAACATCATTTTGATGACATGTAACTGATTGAATGTTTGATAATGTTAAGTTGAAGATGATGCAAAACATTAAATCATTTAATGGTTTGTATTTTCATTGATGTCAACTTGATATCATCTATATGGTCATGCACATAATGCCAAAGACTTCAGAGAATCAATGGAACAATGATTATGCTTTCAACAATGCATAAAAGTCAAGTATTCACTAAGTGACAGACAACACTGACAGAGTGCACACCACCGGTAAAGATAGAGATAAAGTCATAGTGATGCCTGACGAGTAGAAGACAGTGTTGCCCGATGAAGCATAATCACAGGATGCCCGATGAGCTGAAAATAGAGTTGCCCGATAAACAAGATCCAATAATGCCCAACGGATAGAGATTCTAAAGCTAACTAAAGTTGCACCGATAAAACTGGCAGTTGTCACCGGCGACGAACTGCAGAATTGACTGACAGAATAGAGAGATCAGAAAATGACAAAATATCTAGCTGGCAGAGCTTAAAGATAGACTTAACTGGTTGTTTTATTTGTTTTATTCGACTACAGTTAAAGTAATTGATTTATACAGTTGGCAAGAAGATAACTATGAGATAAATCAGGAGTTAAATCCATAAATCTAATTGGCTGGATTGTTTTTCATGCCAAGAATCAAGAATCAAGCAAAATCATGTCTATATAAGAGACAAGAATAATTCATTTCCACATGCACTCAGATACATGAGGGAGTGAATTGAAAGAAGATGCTAAAGAGAAACTAGTGAAGGATAAACTTCATACAATCCTGATCAATCAAGCTAAGGGAGAGCTAAAGAATTTTGTAGACACTGATGAACAGTGAAGCACAACATCATAGAGAAGAAAGTATGAAGTACAAAGGAATTGAATTGATACATTGATCAGAGAGGTATTGTACATAAATAGATTTGAATATCTGCAATTCAAAGTTACATTAGAAACAGGTCATTGTGTTTCAGTTTAACCATTGAAGCATTAAGTCTCTTAATAGAGCGGGACTTAACCGTCTTCTATAATTGAAGTATATCCTAACAGATTACCAAAAAGGTTGATTCATGATGGTAGCAGTGGTCTTACCTAAAACCTATTGACAGTCTACGAAGGAGGCTGATTCAAGGATGGTAGTAAGATTAGCATAAAGCCTATTGACAGTCTAAAGGCTGATTCAAGGATGGTAGCGTAGATGCCAGATACTAAGTGAAAACCTATGTATAAAAATCCTCTAACAAGGTTGCACTTAACCATGTCTTTGTAACCTTTAACAGGGTGTTGACGGGACTCTTATGACCGTGTTCGCCAGCAAATGTAAGTTGTCACCGGGTACCGGGGTACCGGCCAACTTCGCCTGTAAAGGTTGTCTGAGGAAATGAGATTCCCTGGACCTCCAAGCACCTGAGGGTTGGGTCTCATTGGTGTGGGGCTCGGTTGGGAGATGTGACTATTTTTGATGGGGATAGCTGGTTATCTTCAACTCATTCTCTCCATGGATTCAAGAAGGTGAGGTTTCTTCAAGCATCTTACACTTAACAAATAAATTGAAAAAGATCCTGTAGGGTTAGAAATATTTCATCTACCTATAGTTATGCTGAACATTCAAAACATCAATAATAATCTAACACACTATACTAAATACCAAAGAAACATACAACCATCAGTTCATATTTCATCAGTAGCAAGGGAAAGGAGATCGTTAATCTACTTTAAGTGTTAGAGCAAAGGACATGAAGAACACAAAGCATAAAATACCGTCAATCTAGAAGACAGAATGCCAACAACATCATTGCAAGAACTCTCCCTTCTTCATTAACATTTCTTCCAGCAAGCACTAGTGCATGGTACAATGGTGGCTCCAGGGGAGCATCTAACTATTGGAAGCTTAAAGACTAAGGAGCCTTGAGCTCTGCAACTGAGAAATGAAATACTTCTTTTCTATTACTATGGACTGCAAAATCATCAATTTTGCCGACCCTTGGAATGGGGCCAAAATTACTATTTATACACATACACATCTAACCCTAACCCTATCTTATGTTACACTGTACAATAAAATACATTATCCGGTGGCCGGTACTACCTGCGCCACTCTACAAAAGATGTAGAGACGGAATAGGCCTGTCGTGTCAGAAGAAAAAGATGAGAGGTGGAATGGAAGAATCATCCTTGAGAAGAGAGTTGAGAAGAAGAAAGAAGAAATCTGATCCCCTAGGGATCGAGGCTATATGCCTCGTAAATTGGAAAAGTGGTGCCTTGTCTCCGATACGCCAGGTGTAATGCTGAAGCAACGCCTTGGGAAGACCATTTGTCAGAAAACCTTTTGTCGACCTGACATGCCTTGATGTAGCCATCTACCCTCTGAAAACCTTTATTAACTATTCTAAAAGTGACTGGTTGGCCTTGGGGACCGAGACACGGGTCACTGAAAGAATAAAAAATATAGGATCTAGGACTCTGAGATCCAGGAACTTTCATTCTGAAAGAATAAAGAATTCAAAACACCTAGGTTTTCTCTGGCCCCCAGAGAAAATTTATTGCTACTTACTATCACTGAAGACTTGGAGGAGTTGGGAGATTCCATCCTCATCGATATCCTTAAGGCCAGCCTATCGGTACTTAGCCGCCTCAATCTGTTCCCCCAGGTCTGGAACATTTCCCTTCAATTCATCGGCCATCTTTGCTACATCATGACCACTGAGTATCATGTGAGTTATTCACATCATTTAGGATCTATCTATTCCCTCCAGGGATTGATACCTTGACTCCATTAACTCATCAAACTTCCCCAAGACGTACTCCTCTTGTGTGCATGTGTCCGTGCTGAATGGATCAGCCCCGGAGACCTTTGAAACAAAAGACTTGTATAGATTAAAAGAATATTGTACTACATTAATCTTATCCCATAGAGTCCCCACCAGTTGCTTGATTACCCCCAATGTGAGGTCAAGTCTGGAGTGTTGGGTCCTCACAAACTCAAATGACTCTTCCCCCAAAATTCTAGACTCATAAACAATCTCCTCTCCGAGGCCGAGGAGCTCTTCTAACTCAACTTTCCATGTGTCGTAATTCTCAATGTCTGCCTCCCATATACTAACAGTGGTCTCAACCTAATGTAATACATGGCGGGCCACATATAAGTCTGGGAGGGTGGACACCAGGAAATGCTGGACATTTCCTAATTGCAGGGTGACCCATTCATCAACCGCTTGGGCCTTCTTTTTCATTGCCCGTAATGAGTCTATGCCACTCCATGGTAATGGCACATCAGATTTAGAGGCTTCCAGAGGAATAACATTGATAGGTCAGGCCATATCAGTTAGCAACCCCATGAGGTTTGCATTTTTCTCCTTTTTTTCCTTGAGCTTTTGAGCCTCCTTTTCATAGAAAGCCTCTACTACCTTGGTCGCCTCTTTTAACATGTCTACTTCACCTTGTTTCCCTCTCTTCCCCAGTGATATTTTTATGATGTTATAATCTTCGGTCTTCACCATTGCTTTGTCTGTGTTTGGGGAAGGTGTCACAATTATTGCAACTATTTCTCCACCCAGCTCGGTCTGAAGGGTGTGGACTGTCTGGGCTTTCTTGGCCTTTGGCGGGTTCTGCACCTGAGCCATCATCTCTACCAAAGAAATATGGGCTCTGGGTGTTGATGGGGGGCCTTTTTCTTGTGAGATTCTACTAACCATTGTGGTGGGTGGGGTGGCTTTGTAGCCAAAACCTATTCTTGTGGCTTTTCCCCGATTTCCTATTGTGCCCCCTCAATAACATGAGCCTCTTTTGGCTCCTTCTTTGTATCCTCTGTCTCACTAGAAATATTTTCTTCGGTGGTATCTATATCTTTCACCCCACCATCTATATCCTCAATAATTTTTAGATCCTTGTTGGTTTCCTTAGGGTTCTCCTCTTCTTCTTGTACCTGCTCTTCCTCAGCTTCTGTGGCTGGAGTGTCCTCCACCATCGGTACATCCTTAGGTAATGGGGGAGGCAATGGGCCAAGGTTCAAAATTTGGGCCACAATGATTACCTCCCCAAATTTTGCCTTTGGGAGTGGCATTTGGAGCATGGTGGTTGGGGTCACAGTTGTTCCTGAAGGTCCAGTTTTCCCAGTCGATGCCATCTGCTCACTTTGTTGTTGTTGCCCTGAAACTCCCATATCCTGTACTTCTGGGACTTCAGAGGCTATCTCCTATTCTATCCCTTTCTCTTCTTCCATTTGTTCTTCCTGCTCTTGCATAGGTTCTTGTTATGGAGCTTCCTCCTACTCTGGGATTTCAGCCTTTGTCTGCTCAGTGTCCCCCTGTAAATTCCTGAACTCGTCGGTTGTAAAAATATCATCAAATTCATCTTGAGGGGGAGGATTTTCTGGGACATGAGTGGGCTTCAGTTCCTTCTCTGGCTCCTAGGATTTAGAAGAGAGGATCTCTACTTGCAGGATCTGAGGCATCCCTAGCTCTGGTTCTGCCTTCAGCTTTGGATTAAGCCTCTTCTTCCTCCTAGTGACCAATGGTGGCCCTGCATCCCTTAGGACCTGCTCCTCTTTCGGATTGACTCATGTTGCTTTGACCATTAGCACTACTAGTAAAGGGGAAGAAGGAGGACAGATGGGTCCGGACATGAGCATAGGAGTAGCCAATCATGTGATTATTCTATCTTTCATATGCTAGGAGGCCGCCAGCGATTTTTTCAGTTGCTCCTTTATGGGAGTCTCTTGCATAGTTGGGATCTCCATTATTCCTTTTCCCCTATCTTCTCCTTGTGAAGAAGTTTCGACCCTGGGGGTTAGCTTTGGTACTAGCTGGGCAGCCCTATGGGTACTCCTAGGGCATATTCTCTTGAAATACTCATGGCTACGCTTGACCACGTTGCGGGTAAACTTCTCAATGGTGGGCCCCTACTGGGAATTCTAGTTTACTGGTGGGAGGGCCAACTTATCAATCCCCTTTGCTTTGTACTGGGGGTCTATTATGGAGATGACATCTGAGAAGTTATCGAGGAATCTCTAGAGCTTCAATCTGTCCATCATCCCCATGGTCATCTGAATGTAATGCCGGCTCCAGACATTAATGTCATCCTGTCAATCTTCCCAAAAGTCTTCCATGTGGTATTGGTGGGGCTTGGATGCCCGGGGAAGTGCCAACACAATTTTTCCATGCGGATCAAAGTTCTTCCGCGCTAGGTAGAATTCTGTTAGGTTCATGCTTTTGAGCTTGTTGTCTGCCTCCTTGGCTGTGGCCAGACTGCACGAGTAATTCTCACAAGTGATTGGGAATGGGATGTTTGTTACCTTCTTCAAGGTGTATAATGCATGCAATTCCATTATTTGCTTGCAATACTCCAGGAGGATTATCTTGTTCCCACAATATTTGGGCAACAAGTAGGGCTTCCTGGAGAAGCTGGTTACCCTTATGTATGTATGCTATTGGAATTGTATATAATAATGGCCATAACTTCTAACCAGATCCATTGCCTCCATGGAGAGGTGGTACCCTGCATCCCGGGTAGGTGTGAGAAGGTTGTAGTAAATGAAGGCATCATTAACCTGACAGAAACTGGGGAAACTAGCCTCCCATTGGATTTGTGAGAAATAATCTGAGGGAGCCTTCTAACCCAGGTCAATCCCGAGTACACCTATTATGAGCAACCCGTTGGTGTGGGGCCGTTGTTGCGCTAGGGCCTAGAGAATATAAGAAGTCATATAAAACTTCCACTTTTGGACCACCTGGAGGAACTGAGAATCCACGTGGTTTGAAGTGATAGTGGCCCAATCAAAGTACTCCCCACTGATGGAAATTCCAGGCAAGAAGTAGTACATCCACCCTGTAAATTCCTGGGCATGTGGTCACTCGAAGACCTAGGAAAGTGCTATCATCCCCATCTGGATGCTTTCTTTAAATTTGGACTGGGGGATTTCTTATTTCATCCTCTTGGGGTCCCTCTTCAGAGACTTGAGCCAATGCGTATTCATGTATATCTGGGCTACATCCTCCAACTGCTTAAACTGCGCTAAGGCATCAGATCTGGTGACAACAGTTGGGTTGTCAAACTGAGGGATCCCCAACCCAATCTGGAAAGTTGCAGCATCAAGAGACACCATGGGGGTGGGATACTTGGTGGGTTCCAGAGCTGCAAGAATGACGGCTCAGATGGAAGAGTTGTAATGTGCTGCAAGTGTAAGAATTAACTATAGGGCCTGCACGGAGCATGGAAAATAGGTGGCTTTTAGAATCCCAGAATCCTCGACGCTGATCGCTAGTGGATCCCTGGACTGTCACTGAATGTACATCATTTTCACCAGGGCCTGCATCTCGGCCCACATTTTGACGCTAGTTTTAGTAATTCATTGGACTTTGGAATCAATATTTGATCTCATGATGGTGTTATCCTTCACATACTTCATGGTGAGAGGAAATTTCTCTAAGGCCCTCTCTATCTTAGATCTGACGGTTGCCCTAGTGATCGCCTTGGAAGGAAGTTCTGGACTCCCAGGTGGTGAAGATGCGGAAGCCTCAGACATGATGAAGGTATATTGATTTAAAAACTTGCAAGGAAAGATGACCGTCAAAATTCATAGATAAATAATACTCTAGGATCCAGAGATCTTACCATCACAGCGTTTGTTTTCCTGAAAAGTTAGTTTAGGTTAAAAATCCCAGAAAGTATATATATAATGCAAAACTTAGAAAATTAACCAATATCTAGCCCCAGGGGTTTTAGCATATCTGACAAAATTAAGATGTGGTTTGGGTAAGGGAAAGAGACCCGGGGTCCAAAAAACTAACCATTGGAAAGTGTGTGCGAAAAGTGAACTGTCAGGCCCACATGGGCGTCACATGGCTATGCAATAAATGGGAGTTATGGTGATGGCGGTGGAGCCAACTGTCTGAATGCATGTAAAGTGGAGGCCACTTAGACAGTTTTGAATGCATACATGGGACGTAAATGAAGCACAAGTTGGTTTATGGAGGAGAGAGAAAACTGCCTGGTTGAAATCAGCGAGAGCCGAGTTTCAACCAGGTGGTATTCTATATGGAACAAGCTCGCAGACTTAAAATGGGAAACAAACAAGGCACAAAAAACTCAACAAAGACTAAGCTAATACACACAAGATATACATCATACTTACAATAGAGCCAAAAGGTATACATGTGAAAAAATGGAAGGATATACATCAATAAACACTAAAATTAAAGCAGAACCGAAACGGAATGACTACCCTAAACAATAATGCACAAAGATGTACAAAACTTACAATAATTATAGAATATACTACACCTACATAGAGGGTAGACAAACCTCTGGTAGAGCTAACCCACCAATGGGTGGAAAAACTAGATGACCAAGAACAAAACAAAATGAGGAAACAAGACGGAAAATGCAAACAACCACCAACAGAACACAATGAAAAAGAAAGAAGACGAAGGAGGGAGACCAGACACCAACCTAAAAATTGGAGAAAGGAAGGAAGGAAAGGTAGCTGTGAATTATCTACAACAACTTTTACCTTCAAAAGATCACCCTTCAACACCAGAAACCACTTGCAATTGTTCAGAACGGTTTGAAATAGCTCACACTAGACTCTGCTCAAATCGCTGTGATATCGCTCCAAAATCGCTCAAATTTCTTAAGTGTTTTAATCATAGTAATTCTAAAAATGACAGGTGATTTCTATTTATACCCGAGGTAAAAAGAAAGTTACCTTTCCTTCCACAAACTCCAGAACAAGCCGAGCTCCAGACTCCGGGCCCGGGGATTGTGTTCAACCATACCTTCTTATGAAAAGAAGACATCGTGGCAGAGAATCCTGGAGTCCGGAATCTAGATCCTGGATAAATAATGACCAACTCTAGGACTAGGTCCTAGAGAAATGAGGGAAAAAAACAAAAAGCAAAACCAACACCATGGGAGAGAAAACCCAGAGAAGGAAAACAAAGAAACAAAGGAAAAAGACAAGGCAAGAGCCAAAGGAAGAAAACAAAAAAAGGGGGGACCCAACATTTTACACACAAAATGTAGGGACAGGGATGCAGGGCATAACACAGGGTTGGCTCCTAACAGGGCTCACTTCTAAAGAGTGAAAATTTGGGGTACCAGTCCCAGTGTTTTTTCCCCTAACAGGGTTTCCACGTTAAAATCCATGTGTTGTGTGTATGGTTTATTACTTTACTGTTTTACATTTCACATATGCATTTCTGGATTGATAGGTATACTCTGCATATTTACTGAGTATTGGTAAATAAGTTTTACTACTTATCGGTAATCAAGGAGAATAAGGATAGACAAGGTAAACTAACAGACAGTTAATTATTTCAAGTATTTCAAGGCATACATCTTGTAGGGACTTAATAATCTGAGGTGTATAAATTGGTGGATTAAAGTTTAAAGGATAAATTTTTGAGACCACTGATTCACCCCACCCCTCTCAGTTATTACTAATAATTGGAATTAGAGCTTGTGTGCTTAGAAGGAAGGTTTCAAGACCTAAGTAAAGATCACAAGATGAACAGACGAGATGTGCCCAAGTTGAACAAAGACAACTTTGCTTCATGGCAAAGCAGAATAAAACTTCACTTATCAGGTATTGGCAATGATATTACTTAATACTTAGATATTGAATATGTGTTTCCTATAGGACCATTAATGGTAGATCAATTGAGATTAAAGCATGAACATAACTGCATGGTTATAGAGCTTTCTACCTGACTCTCTGATGCTGAATTTGAGGATGTCAAAGATTGCAAAAATGCAAAGACAATGTGGGATAAGCTAAAGCTTGTACATGGAGGTGATGCAAATGTTCTAAGAGCCAAGGCAGAAAGCCTTAGAGGAAAGTTTGATGATTTTAGAATGAAAGAAGGTGAAAGCATCACTCAGTACAACACAAGAATAAAAGAAATAGTCAATGCTATACGAGGCGTTGGAGGTACACTTGAAGAGGAGACAGCGGTAAGTAAAATCTTAAGAACCTTATTGCCTATATATGATATTAGAGTCTTTTCTATTCAAGAAATGAGAGTAGTAGAAAACAATACAGTCACTCTTGATAGCCTAATTGGTAGATTGATTTCATTTGAGATGAATAATTTTGATAATAGTGTTCTACCAAGTTTAGAGTCTGCATTCAAGTCTTCTATGAGAATAAGCAAATCTTGTTAGAAACACTCATCTAGAAGAGACAGTGAAAGCGAAAGTGAAGAAGAAGATCTAGATGAAATTGAAGCACTCATGGTGAGAAGAATGCTAAGAGGTAAAGGTAAATACAAAGGCAAGTTACCACTTGTATGTTTCAATTGTAAAGAGATTGGACACTTTGCTACAAGATGTCCTAAAAAAAGAAAAGATGACATAATTGATAACAGATCTTTTGAGAAGAAATCTGACAAAGGTGACAACAAATATTACATAGGTTACCGACAATCAGAAAGAAGTGATACCTGAGATTACAAGGACAAATGCAAGAAGGCTAGCTATCTAGCTGCTTGCAAAGATGAAGATACTGACACCGAACCAGATGATGATATCGAGATAGTATTTGTAGCTGTGAAGGATGATTCAGATGAAGATGAAAGGTATGAAGAAATTGCACTCATATCTAAGATTAGTAAGAATGGTATCTAGATTATAGATAGTGGCTACAATCACCACATGACCGATGAAAAAGAAAAGTTTAATACTTTTGAATACTATAAAGGTGGTACAGTAAGAATGGGAAATGATTCACCTTGTCAAATTGAAGGTAAAGGAATAGTAATGCTGAATAACCTGATTAAATGTGAAAATTCTTATTGGGTAAAAGGATTGAATTATAATCTGTTGAGTGTTTCTTAGCTGAATAATTCAGGTCACAAAGATCTTCAATGAATCAGGAAAACTGATTGGTACCAGTGAACAAACCAAAGATAACTTATTCTATCTGAATGATACTAACCCCACTTTCTTGATGACTAGAAATGAAGACATATGGCTATGGCACAAAAGGTTGTGTCATGTGAATTTTGACAACATGATGAAAATAAGAAGAAAAAGAAGTGTAAGAGGCTTACCAATGATGACAAAGCTAGACAACATCATGTGCAAGAATTGTCAAAAAGGTAAAATGACAAAGTCTAGTTTCAAAAGTAAAACCCATACATCTGATGGCATTCTAGAATTATTTCATACTGATTTATGTGGACCAATGAGGACAAAGAGCTATTATGGAGATAGATATTTAATTCTCTTTGTTGATGATTACTCTAGAATGATGACAGTCATGTTTCCAAAAGAAAAATCTGAAGCATTCAAGATGTTTAAATGGTACAAGGCTATGATAGAAAAACAAAGTGGTAAGGATCTGAAATGTTTGAGATCAGATAAAGGAGGAGAATTTATATTAGATGAATTCACTAATTTCTATAATGAGCATGGTATAAAAGACAAGTTTCTGCACCAAGAACACCACAGCAAAATGGGATTGCTGAAAGAAGGAACAAATCAATAATTGATTGTGCAAGAACACTGATGATAGAGAAGGACATCACCCAAATCTTCTGGAGGGAAGCTGTTAGCACTATTGTCTATACACTTAACAGAGTACAATTGAGAAAGGACTCAAAGAAG
>MU228135.1:2952810-2986679 GCA_018584345.1 Thuja plicata | reverse complement strand
GAAGGTAGACCTTGACCCTCAATTCAAGAACTTAAAATTTTTAGATCAAAGTGCCATAAATAGGCCAGAGAGAAGTGGAAAATGGGGCATAATAGGGGGAAAAGCCAGATCCAATTCAAAGACCCATTCAAGATGCTTGAAATGACCCCAAACCACTTACTCAGAGGGCTAAACCAGTCCAAAATGGAAGTGCTTCCATTTTTTGATGATACATTTAGCCCCCACTTTAGCAAGAGTATGGACTCAATGCAAACTCTTGGTAAAGGAGATCATAAAGAAAAGATAATCTTATTGAAATCAAAAGGGACAAAGGAATCCTCAAGCCCATAGGGACTTAAGTCTTTATCAACCCTAATATTAAGATAAGAGTGACATCACCAGTCAAAGAAAAGGAGAGAGAGGAGTGGTTAGCTCACCTAGTAAGATGTGTGTATCTCACTGTGAACCATAAAAAGGATAGGATGGCCCATCAAGCAAGCACTCGATAGTCACCCCATAAAGTTGTGCGCCTTCTGATGGCTTTGTGCATGTATGTAGTGCATCTTCTAATGGATTTTATTAAGTACCCATGGATCCATATCCTTATATCACCATGGAATACATTTGTAAAATGTGTATCTCTTCAAGATTTAGCAATGTATGTGTGTTACCTTCCAAGGATTTAGCATATTGAATTGTAATTGAATGTGTATCTCTTTAGGATTTAGAAACTTATGTGTGTTACCTTCAGGGGATTTAGCATGCTACAAAACAAAAGGTTAGAACAAAAAGGCATAATATAGAATGAGGGAGGCCGCATATATGCCCCCCTCCTTAAGATGGAAAAATACATACTATTTTGACATGTTAAGGAAAGAAAAGAACAAGGATAAAGCCTTCTTCAACAACATCAAGATGATATCTATAGACAACACCCAGTCCAAGCCAGGAAGATCACAGCTCCTATGAGGCCATGGAAGGGATGAATGCAAAGAGATATCATGCAAGAAGTGAAAAAGTAACCCTTGTGAGGGATATCACATGATTCAGTTTCCAAGGTGAGAGATTTATCAACCATGGAAACCCAATGTCAAACAAAAAAATAGGTTATAATCAAGGACATATATCCTCAATGCAAACCAAAAATTTTATGTATGATTGGATATCGCATAATAGATAGGTACTACTTAACCAAGGGAAAAGTGGATCCCAGAAAGACAAAAAAGAAGGAGATGACATCCTTGCCCCCCAAGCGTAGGAACAAGGATGAAAGGGGACCTATTATATCACTCACAACACTATGCAAGAAAACAAGCCCCCAAGGATTAGGCTAACATTGTTTACATAATGTGGAGCTCCATAATAGGAACATAAATGTTATTTAGAGAAAACTAGATTGAAATTGAACTCATTGCCACATGATATATAGATAACTTTACTATCAATGAGTTGCATAATCTTATAATGTAAATCTTGAAATTCATTACTAGAGTGATCATGAAATCTATGATACAAACAAAAATGAAGAGTCTTCAAGTGTGGACTACGTTCCTTTTTGTGTTTAGTTCTAGTAATCACCTTAGCACGAAGGAGTTTAGGCAAAAGAACTTCTTGGTCAAATTCCTTCATAGGGTCATCATGTTTTGAAGTGTTATTTGAAATGTTGTTAACATTGATGTGTTGTTGAGGATTAAATCCCAATCCATAAGAATTCTCATGCCCTCCATTCTATAAGGGAATTTAAATTCCCTGTTTATGCTTACCACATCCTTGACCATGGAATCCTTGTTTAACTAGTAAATGATAACCAGGACAATAACAAGAAGCCGTATCAGAAGGAATCAATGGAACTTTAGTATTTACTATGTCATCATTAGTAGGTTTGACATATCCATAGTGGGTAGAAGCAGTGATGAAGTTATTACAAAGGGAATGAAAACTAGAAGCAAAAGCTCGTTGTTCAAACTCTCTTTGTTGGTTCATAAAATCAAGATTAGAAACCTTATACTCTCCAATAAAGGTAGGATTAAAATACAAGGTTCCCCAATCATCTCCAAGAAGAGAATTAGAGGAAGAAGGATTACTAATAGGAATAGGAATATTGTGGGTTTGAATATTCAAACAAGGATTTGGCGCATCATCCGCATGAAGTGTATACACCATGTTGTTGTGAATAAACTTGACTTTACGATGAAGGGTGGAAGGAACAACATGCATCTCATGCAACCAAGGTCTACCCAAACGGAGGTTAAAATTAAGAGTTCCAAGCATAACATGAAAATGATTATTTAGGATGATCGGACCTACTTTGATAGGTAAGGTAATGATGCCCAAATTTTTCTTATCAATGTTATCAAAGCAATGTATAGGAGTATTATCAGGTTGAATAGTTAACATATCTGCTTTAATCACTTTGAGCATGTCCATGCTACAAATATTAATCCCAGATCCATTATAAATCAAGGTCCTACGAATGATGCTCTTATTGATAGTAACAGCAACCATAAAAGCATCATATTGATTTTTAACTTCTTTAGAAGGTAAATCCTTTTGATTAAGTACAATTTTAGGAGGACCCGGGGTACCATGTATGCACTGTAAGAAGGCATTGATGTTCTCTTGATTAGGAGGTAGAGTGGGAAGAGTTTCTAGAGCTTTTTGCAAGGCTTCATGGTAGGTAGGTGAATTTTTGAGAAGCTCCCATAAATAAATCTTGGCAGGGCTATTGCACAATTGGTTTATCAAATCATACTCCTGACTAGGAAGATGGGGTGGAGGATGAAGAATGGGTTGAGAAGGTGGTAAAGAAGTGGGAATGACCAGATTAGGTTGAGGGTTATCCCTTGTATGATAGGTGTGAGCTATTGAATCTTGATCATTGATAGACTCTAAGGACTCCATAGGTTTACCTTTGATAGTAATGGGAGGACAACCTTTAATAGTTAACAATGGTTTTGGGTAAACCATGTTAGTTGTCTCAATACTAAAAAAAAGTTCACAAGAAGGAAGAAAAGAATGCATCCTAGGAGGAGATGAGGTAGGATCTTGATTCTCCATAAGATCATCACTAAGAGGGAGAGAATCAAGGGAATTCATATCATTCTTTGCTAATGCCTCATCACTAGAAGGAATCCCAAATGGAGGTAAAACTTCTATAATTTTTTCTTATTTCTCTAAAATATCTACATAAGGGGAGTGTGTTTTAGAAAAAGAGTCACCATCATGTATGAATATGTCATCCATTAATAAATCACCATCTTTTATCAAAGCATCTTCACTAGGAGGTGATAAATCAATGTCTATATCCAAGGGTTCATCCAAAAAAGTAGAATCATCCACAATGGCTTCATGAGGAAGAGAGTAATCAATAACCAAATTCAAAGGTTCATCCCAAATAGGAGGTTTATCATCCCTATCAATTAAGCACATTGTAAAATGTTTGGAAAATATTTGAAACAACTTGTGCAACATAATAACGAATAAAGAAATCCATAGAAAATAGATCTAGATATATCTAAATGCATTCAAATAAAATCTATAAGCATGAAAAGGAAATTGAACACCACAAACACAATAGGGCATCTAATTCCACAAAAGATATGGGGTAAGCTTGTCAGGTTCACCAAAATGTATAGGAGGAAAATGGATCCACACCCTATACTTAGGAGAGGAAAAATACCAAGATTTATCCTCCAACAAGATCTGATTAACACAAAGGTAAGTGTCAATTCGTGATCTATACAAAGGAGATAAATTGATTGGGTTAACTTCTCCCTCACCTCTTTAAATACAGGGTTTAGGGAAGAGCAATTGAAAATATTTGAAAGGTAAATCTAGAGGACTATTATTGAAGTGAAATGTTGATTTTGACCCAAAAATGAATGTCGTCTTTGACCCAAAAAGTCTGATTCTGAACTAGAATGTCCGATTGTGACCCAGAACAGAATGTCGATTCTAACCCAGAAATGAATTTCTTGTTTGACCTAAAAAGTCTTATTCTAACCCATAAAGTCTGATTCTGACCTGCACAATCTGACAGAAAATTTGTTTCTAGAACCTGATAGTTTGTCGAAAAGGGCATCCGGATTTGCACTCCAATTCGTTGTTCTGAACCTGTCCCTGCAAGAAAAATGGTTTGTTTGTTGGGGGGAAGGGGTTTGCCTTGGTAAAACCCCAGTTTTGGAATTAACTTTATAATTGAATTGAAGTTTCATTTATAAGCAAAGTAAATGAAAAAATTCACCTTTCTTGTATAGAAACCCTTGTGGTAGATTCGAATCCGTGGATCCACAAGTATGTATGCTCCAAAAGAATGTAGAATGTAGAATGTAGGATGTAGGATGTAGGATGTTTCAAATCAATTGCCTTTGGAAATTCAACACCAATCTTGAATGGATCTTGGAATAGGAAGAATCTTGCATGGATGTGGATGGAGAAATATTCAACAAGAGAGCTCCATAGAGCTTTGAATCCTTCAATGGCTACCAATGGATCTCCTTGATGAATTGGATACTTGAATGCTTGAATGCTTCCTTCAATAAATTATGCATAGAATTTGGATGGATGGAATTTTTTCTTGCCTCTTAGCTTGTCTTTTCAAGTCTTAGATGGTTAGAGAAAATGAGAGGAGAAGGCTTCCTTATATATCAATCTAGGGCACAATCTTCTAGAGAGGCCTACATAGGAGAATTAAATTCCCATTAGAACTATACCCCTAGAAGTGGACCTATATTATATATAATTTCAAGATACGTTGCCTTAAAGACCAAAATAGCTGACTCGGAAGTGGGAATTAAATCTTTCTGAAGCCCAACATCCAAAAACCCTGAAAACTTGAAAATTGGACCCTAGGTCAAGGTCGAGGTTGACACTGACCTAGGTTAGGGTCGAGTTTGACTCTGACCTAGGTCAGGTTTGATTTCAACCTTGACCTAGGTCAAGGTCAAGGTCAACCTTGACCTAGGTCAGGGTTGAGGTCAACCTTTACCCAAAAGGTCAACCTTGACCCTGAAGTCAAGAACTTCAAATCTGTAGATTAGGGTACCAGAAATAGGCCGAAGAGAAGTGGAAAAGGGGTAGAATAGGGAGAAAAACTAGATCCAAGTCAAAGACCCATTCAAGATGCTTGACATGACCCCAAACCACTTACTCAGAGGGCTAAACCAGTCCAAAATGGAAGTGCTTCCATTTTCCAATGATACATCCTCTAACCGGGTACATCTCTTAGATGAAAGATTGTAAATTCCTTTAACAAGGTAGACTGCATATGTCTTTTTGTACTCCTAATAGGGTAATCTATCAAAAGTAGCCAACATTGTAGCTTTAACTAAGAAACCTTTGTACTATAGTAGTAAAGGATTATGGGTGTCATCCCCACCATATTCTTTTCCTCTAACAAATAATTTCTATGTGACCAAAAATCATGGATTTATGTGTCATGGTTTTATGATTTACTATACATGATTTTCAATGTTTTATGAATGATATTCAATTTGCTAAAAAGTAAAGAATAGTAGTTAAAAAAAATTAAAGTAATGATTTACCCCTCCCCTCTCAGCACTTACCTTTACATAGATTAATCCAACATGTACCATAGATATCATGATCACTCTACTAAAAAATGTCAAGCTTTGCATTACAAAATTCAAAAACTTATTGATTTTGACATAATTCATATAACACATAACAATGAGTTTTTTTTTTCAGTCATGATTATTTGAATTATGTCACATTATGTGACATTGTATGGCTCTCTACTGTATCACCCCAAAATTAGCACCTTACAATTCCAATCAATTTTGGTGCATTTCCTCATCATCGAAGTCCTATTGTACTAGGCAAATTCTCTTCCTAATTGCCTTTAATTGACCTGGTCTCAAATGCAGAAAACCTGAATTTGCATAAATATCACATTATATTTAATTCCTAAATTATCAAGGTTTATTAGCTAAAAATCCCTATGATTAATTAATTTAATTCTAAAATCCTAAGTGATTTCAAATTAAATTAATTCCACCCCCTTTAGCTAATATACATCAAAAAAGAATTGAATAGTTATTTAACTATTAGGATGAATTATCCTCAAAAAGGAATTCCATAATTCCAAGTGAAAAGTCACTCATGTGGCAATAATTCATTCTTTAATTGAATAATTCCCTCAAAATTTGTCTCACCTTCCCCCATGGAAATGAAGAGTCAACCGTTTCTTTTCAAGAAACTCTTCATCCCCTTCTCAGGTTGTTCTATATTATGGACCTCATTTTCTTCATTTGAGAGGATCAATTTTTAGAGCATCAAAATTATAGTTAATTTTTGTCTCACCTATTTCATATTTCATAGCTTTTGTTTCATTTTAGTTTAAATCTCATTTAGTGTAATTGCATTCTCATGGCTAGTTTAATTTGACTATTGTTCTAGTTTAATTCAATTAAATCTACATATCATTCTAGATTAAATGACATTTTCATTAATAGATTAATGGAATTTTCATTCTTAGATTAATGGAAATTTTCTCATCTTTCATGCTTTAAATCCTCCATTTTAGCAATGGTCAAGGTTGTTGGTTCTCATTCTAAGAGTAAATTCGACATCCCCAACTAAATAGGAGGCAACATGTTGCTTCAATCAAGTTTGCAAAATGGACAATTCATGTTCATCTTTGCAAATTGGATGATTGAGTAAAGACTATGTTGGGTTTGTGCCTACTTTAGAGGTCACATTCAAGAACATAACATTTTGACGCCCACCGTGGGGCAGAAAAAATGATTTCTGGCCTCACTCTCAAAATTTTCTGACAATAATTTGAACTTTGTCGTACATTCGTACACCACTGGTACAGAATCTCACGCGCAACATTTCAGATCAAACCACATGAAGTTTTTCTCCTAGTAGCACTCTCTCACGCGAGGAAACACAAATCTTGTGTAGGTCCCTGCACTTTCTTGCGCGCACCAAAATACTTTCTCGCACGAAGTTTTATAGACAGTCATTTAATTTCTAGAATCTACAATTTACTGTTATCATTTTCTGACATTTACTTTCTGTTGTTGATTTCATGTTTTTGATTTCTGCTATAGCATAATAGTGGTTTGTAGGTCACTTGTCAAAGATCATAAAGACTTGCTAACATTTTTCTTGCAGGACGGTTGTCAAAGGCATATTAAAAACGTTGTGCTTGTTTACTGTTTTTCATTCACATAGTTTAAATAGGGCTTTGTTAAAAAAATTTAAGGGTCCTGATAGAAAAGTAGGGGAATAGGCTCTTCATTACATGGAATTGATTCCCATGGATGAAACCAAGACCCATATTTTTCTAGAATGATGGATACCTGGGGAAGCAAAGCAAGATAGTGAATCTTTAACACATCTACTTGTTAGGGGATTATGCTCTTCTCTCTTTGAGAGAATCAGAAATCCAAAGGCTTGTGTATTTGGTGGAGTGAAGCTATCTCAGTGATGAACATGTCTTGGTTGTTTGGGTAAGGTGAAGAGGTAGAGAAGTATGCTCTTCTCTCTTTGAAAGAATCAGAAAATTGGACCCTTGAATCCAAACCAAGTTTTGTCACCTTTAGAGGGCCTGTCGGAAGTTGAACCTCCGAGAATGACCAAAGTGAGTACACACCTATCGTTGGTGATTCCACCTCACTATAATAAATTCTACTTTTTTGAGTCCAAAGACTCCAAAGCCATGGTAACTTCTTTCTCGTGATTTTGACTATCATCTTGAGAAAGCCTTTTTTGTCATACTGAGCAGCGCCGCTCCCAGCCTTGCTTACAAGGGTGTATGACTTTCAAGTGTTGGTGTGGCTATGAAGCCCCAGCTCTGTGTCAAAGGCACTGAAGGTTATTGTGAATGGAAGCCCACTAAAAACTCTCTTAGTTAGATGCCTACCCAGATCACCTCCAAAAGAAGACATAATCTGTGTGCAAGGAGAGGGAAGAATCTCTCCCCTAGATTCTCGACATAGGTATGCACCTAGATGCTTGAAGTGGTATATGACATTGGCCCCTACTTTAAGGGTAACCTTTGAACATATATACTTAGTCCTTGGAAACACCAAAAACATGAGTGCTCTCTTGAGGGTGACACTACTGTGTGAGGTGCATGCATACGCATAAGACAGTGGGGCACAGATTTTGTCTTCTCCATTATTTATTTTGTAGGGATAACTAAGTGTTTGTTTTGAGTCTTAAACTATCCAATCATGATCAAACAAAGACTCCCATAATTCTACCAAGTTTCTTTGTCCTTGGTAGAACTATTTATGACTATTGCTTGTGTCACTATTGCTTGATTGAAACTTCGTGCTTGTTAACAACTGCTTGTCACCTTGAAACTGAGATTGCTGATCTATATCATCATAAAACTACCCTGAACCTAGAAATTTTTTCAGAGAACAGTCCTGACTATGTCTCAAAATCTAGTTTTTGTCTCAAAAACTGAGTCTGTTTATCGAAATCTAGAGTTTTCTCGTGCGATATTTTAGAAATTGAGCACTTCCTCACGTGAGCTTGCATTTTCTTGTGCAAAGTTGAGCATTTCCTCACACGACACAACACTTTCTCGTGCAAATTTGTAGCCTGGTGTCCTAAAATAGCAAGCTTTTTTCCTGTTGACTGGTGAATTTTTTGCCTGATTTGACTTTTGTCTGGGATCTGATTTCCTGTTTCCCTGTTGTCTGCAGTCTAAAATTGGTTGTTTCAAGTTGCAAACTGAGTGATTCTTAATCAAACTTGTCTTCTCTCCTATCTTTTCTATTTTTTTGTACCTTGTGACACGATAGTCACATCTCGGCTATTCTAGCCACACTCTTGACGATTTGTGTCGGGTGCATCTCACACCTTGGTTGTTCTAGCCTGTTATCTCCTTTTTGTTATCTCTAGAGATAGAGTTCTGATTTGGATCCTAGGTCCTGTCTCATTTCATCTTCGTCTATGCCTATTATGACTAGAAGCACTAATATATTCCCTATTCTTGGTTCTAGAACAAGTAAGGGTAAACCTCGTAATCAAGGAAAAGATCATTCTGAATCTATCACTCAACCTAATAGCCAAGAGGGATCCTAAAGTTCCTCTTCTACACTTAGTACAGATCCTAGTTTGAATAAAAAACCAGTGTTTCAGCTGTGCTCTAATCCTTTGTTTCAAGATCAATAGAATTCATCTCTTTCAGATCAACAAAGCTTCAAAAAGTCACATGTTTCGGTTGATCCTATTAATGATCCTTGCTGCCTTAGTGATCCTTTTGAACATATCAATCCTTTCAATCCTATCAACCCCTTTGATCCGCCAAAGGTTACATTAACCACGATTTCTCAGCTCGATACTCACACTCATACTAAATTTGTACACATGGCACAATCTCCCATCAAGAACATGGCAACTCCTTTTGATTACATGAAAGGTTAATAAAATGATGGTCATGACCAATCTCAAAATGATCAAGGTCAACAAGGTGAGAAACATCATAATCACCCTCCTCCATATGACCAGAGTCAAGATCAGGGTCAAAGCATTTGTGAGATCCTTGGTAATGATGATGAGCCAATAACTCAAAATGACATAGATGCTACATAATCTAATAAGGCTCTCATCAAGATGATGGAAATTCTCCTTGCACAAGATAAAGAGAAATATTTTCTAGATTTGGAAAAACAAGGAGTTAAGTTACCCTCAAACTTCCAAGTGGAAACACTTGTGGCTAAAGAAGAAGAGAGTGAGACTATCAAATTGCATAAGGTAATTCAAGATATGCAAAATCAAATTAGCCAACTTATGAAGGATAAGGACAAGCCCACACAACAACTCATGATGGAAAGCATCTATCCTTTTCCTTTTGATAGGAGTCTTCTTATGCCACCTTTTCCCAAAGGTGTAGAACTCCCTAAATATGATAAGTATCTGGGTACCACTAATCCTTAGGATCATTTGAGAGAATTTGGGGCCCTATCTATGGATTTCATGCATGATCAAACCTATTTGATGTGTCTCTTTCCCTGAAGTTTGGGTGGACCTACCATGGAGTGCTTTTCTCGACTACCCACCGGCATCAAGACTTTTGATGAGATTGCTAATCTCTTTATACAACACTATTCTGACAACATACAGCATCCCATCAACATCAGGGACCTTTGCAATCTCAAGAAAAGGCAAGGGGATCCATTCTTTACATTTCTCCAAAGATGGAGACAACTTTGCACTAAGTATCCTCGCAAAATACTCGAATCTGAGAAACTCGATATCTTCTTGGATAATCTCACCCCTAATTTTGGGTATCAAGTACAACTTCAAGGTCCCCTTAATTTTGATAGCATGATAAAGAAAGTTATGAGGATAGAGGCATTTATGGTTAAGTAAGGTGAATTGACTTTGTACAAATATAACAAACAAGGTTCCTCCTCTTCCAACAAAGATAAAGGGAAGTTTGTCAACAAGAATAGGGACATTGTGAATGATGGGGTAGTTGATAATGTGACTCCAGCTCCTTCAAAACTGGTCTTCAATCTCACCTCTAGTATACAAGTGACCAAAGATGTTGAAAAGGCTGCAACAAACACTCAACAGCCTTCTAGATTCTCTGGCAACAAACCTTGGGCCCCATGACCCAAGCATGAATTTACTTCTTTGGGAGAACCGTTGGACATAGTTTTCAAGACTTTGGTGCAAAATCAGATTCTCGCTCCTTTGGAAAAATGTCTATACAATCCACAACCATGACCCCATTTGTGGAATGACAACACATATTGTGACTATCACCAAAACAAGGGTCATAAGACTGCTACTTGTCTTCAATTGTGTCATAAAGTCCAAGATCTGATTGATAACCAGGTTATCATTGTGGAAAATCATAACAACAATTTAAAGATCCCTTTCCTTGTCATGAGAAAGGTGAGTCTTCCAATGCTAATAACAATAATGCCAAGGTTAACTACGCACATGCAACTTATGATAATGTCATCAACATGGTTGAACCTATGGAAGTGGAGTATTGTAATGTGATTACTACTAGGGGGAGCGGGGATGCTTCTAAGCCTAAGACCCCATTTGTCTTGAGAGGCCCTGGGTCTCGATTATCTGAATCTAAAACATCTCAGGATTGCGTGAACGTTGTTACTAGATCTCGCGCTAAGATCACTATCAAGGGTCCTGACCCTCCTATTACTACATCCGCACCAAAACAAATTGTGGATAAATTTGTTGTTGGCTCCGCCAACAAGACCACGAAAGTGGTCCCCATACCTTATACTACTAGTTACAGCATTCTAGACAAGCTGCAAAGAACCAACACTCAATTAACCATCTTTGAGTTGTTGAAGATCTCGCCTGCTCACAGGAAGATTTAGGATAAAGCCCTCACAGAGGCTAATTTCCCCAAAGACATCAATTTGGATCAGTTTCAATCCATGGTGGGTCACTTGACTTCACCACATTATTTGTCCTTCTCTGAAGAAGATGATCGCTCAATTAGTCACCCGTATAATGCTCCTCTACATATAGAAGTCATGATTGGAAAACAACTAGTCTGTCGTGTCCTCATTGATAATGGTCATGGCCTCAATATTTGCTCTGCTCACTTTCTTGCTTAGCTAGGTTATGAAAAATATCACATAGATTCCCATAAAAGAATTACTATCAAGGCCTATGATGAAGAAGAGAGAAAATCTAAAGGTTTAGTCATGCTACCCATTTGGGTTGGACCAGTTGAAAGAGACATCACATGTCAGGTGCTAGACCTTCCTCTTGCATATAATATCTTGCTGGGAAGACCATGGATCCATGAGATGCAAGCGTTTACCTCTACATACCATCAGTTTGTTAAGTTTTCTTTCCAAGGCACAAAGGTGACAATTCCTGCTAGTATGGGCTTCTCTTGTAATGCATACACTCAGTCAGCTGATAGTTTTGTTCCGACTAATAGAGAATACACATAATTTTGTGATGCCAAGCTCAAAGACATGGAATAGACCTTGAAAATCATAGACATAGGCATGAGGGGGTATCAAATAGAACCAATGCTATCATTAGCATCTCTACCTCTGTCTCCTCGTTCTTATGGGAGACCTGCTGAGAACAATAGATCTTCTACTCCTCCAGAGATAGTTTATGATGGTGCCTTTGTATGAGCTTCTACACCATTAGAAGATGAAGATGAGGAAAGAGCTATTAAATCCTGGCTTTGTAAAGGAAAGAACATATCTAAACAGACTTCCCTAGCTCATGAACTAAATCCCAATAGTGAAGGTCTTAAGATTATGAAACACTTTGGATACAAAGGGAGTGGCCCAATAGGGGTGAATGGTAATGGGTTAGTTGAACCTATTAAAGCTACAGGTCAAAAGACAAAAGACACAACTAGTTTAGGATTAAAGAAGATCTTTTTCCATCTAGGGATTAACAAATTTGTGCCAAAATTGGGTCCTTCACCAGAACCTGAAGGCACAGCTATAGTCGACACCATAGAAGATAGCTCTGATGAGGATTTTTTTCCTTATCCCATTCCTCTAGACCTATTAGCATTCTTTGCTGAGCCAGATAATTTTTTACTGTGCACCAATACAGTCGATACTGATAGTGATTTTGATAAAACCACTCCATTTTATGCACTAACCTATGAACAATGGAAAGTGTTACAAGATCCTAGTTTCCAAGGTGAACGATACATATCACCGGAGTTTCAAGAGCAGTTGGCACAAGAACAAGCTGGTGTTGCAAGAACTCCCAAACCTTCATGGTGCAAACACCCAAGTCAGAGTTCAGACATAGATTCTCATGAATATGAGTTTGATAGTTTGTCAGAAGGATCTTATGAAAAGCTTCTCGACGTAAGTGAGGGGTCTAGTGAAAGGTCTAATGAGCCCGAGTCTATAAATGTTAACATGGCTTCTACTATGGTTGCTAGGAGTCAAAAGGAATCAAATGCATCTTTGGATGAGATCGATTTAGCTCTTAGCTTACTAGTTAATGCTTTCGATGATTATACCATGAATGCACTTGAACCCGTCACGTCTCTTTCACTCCAACATCCTGAGTTAATAGACTAGAATTCCCCTACCTCATCCAATGAAGTCCTTACATTCCAGAATGACTATGCTCTAGCCTACTATCTTCACGCTTTTGAACCTGTAAGGTCCTCCACTAGTGAAGAAAGTGTCAACATGACTGAGGCTGATATCAAGTATCTTAGTCATAAAATTAAAAGAAGAAAAAAAAGGCACTCTGATGGTGAAAACCACATTGTGGCAGTGTCACAGCCAAAAAAAGTAAAAAGAAAAGACGTATCCAAAGTTGAAAACCTCTTTGAGGCACCTGAGGATGAGATACTTGATGTGCTTCCAAGACATTTCCAGGAATGCTCATCGGTGCTAATTGAACCAACTCAGCTAGTAAATTCGGAAACAGAAGAACATCCACACATTATTCATGTGGCCAAATCATTATCTACAGAAGAACGTAAAGAATTCATAGACTTCTTCAAGGATAAAAAGATAAACTTTGCATGGACATATTTTGACATGCCGGGTGTAGATCTTGATCTCATCATGCATCATTTGTCAATAGCTCTAGGTGTGAAACTAGTCAAACAAAAACTTAGAAAGATGCACCCACATGTGGCTCTACTAGTCAAGGCAGAATTGGAAAAACTTCTAAAAGTTGGGTTCATCCGAGAAATTGATTATGTAGAGTGGATGTCTAACATAGTCCCAGTGACTAGACATGACAAATCTATCAGAGTCTGCACAGACTTCCAGGAATTAAATAAGGCATGTCCAAATCATGATTTTCCACTACCCAATATTGATATGATTGCCGATATGACAGTAGGATATAAAATGTACTCCCTAATGGATGGCTTCTCTGTCTACAATCAAATCAAAATTGTGCCAGAGGACCAAGAGAAGATTGCTTTTACTTGTGCATGGGGTAAATTCTGCTGGAATGTTATGCCTTTTGGTCCTAAGAATGATGGAGCCACCTATCAGAGAGCTGTCACTACCATATTTCATGACATGATGCATAAGACAATGGAGGACTATGTGGATGACATGCTCACTAAAAGTATGGATAGGAAGACACATCTCATTGATCTAGGCCCTATACTAGATTGTATGGAAAAATTTAGACTGCGTCTTAACCCTAAGAAATGTGCATTTGGGGTTACTTCAGGAAAATTACTTGGTTATATCATCTTCACAAAGGGAATCGAGGTGGATCCTGCAAAGGTGCAAGCTATCACAGAAATGCCTCCACCTCACAATATCAGAAAAATTAGAGGTCTTCAAGGTCAACTTCAATCTATCTGGTGTTTCATCTTGCAGCTAGCTAACAATTCACAACCATTTACTAAAACTCTACATAAAGGTGTGACTTATGAATGGAACAAAGAATGTGAACAAGGCTTTCAACAGATCAAACAATATCTAGCCAATCCGCCTATATTAATGCCTCCTATTTAGGTGAAGCTGTTGATCTTATACATCTCAGCTACATAAACATCTATGGGTGCTCTATTGGCCCAAGAAGATCAAAATAATAAAGAAAGAGCAATTTATTACATCAGCAAAACATTAGTCTCTTATGAAATGAATTATTTTGTAATTGAGAAAGCTTTCTAAGCAGTGGTGTTTGCTTCCCAAAATTTATGACACTACATGCTTGCTCACACCACAAGGTTCATCATGAAAGTTGATCCATTAAAATACTTTCTCTGTAAAGCTACCCTCACGGGTAGACTAGCTAAATGGGTCATGCTTCTCAGTGAATTTGATATTGAATATGTTGAGAGGAAAGCTATCAAAGGGCAAGCGACTGTAGATCAGTTGGCTGAGGCACCTATTACAGATCATCAACCATTAAGGATTGAATTCCCAGATGAGTCCATCATGCTTCTCACACATCAGACATGGACCATGTTCTTTGATGGATCATTCACCCAGCAGGGCTCAAGTGCTGGAATTTTGTTTATTACACCTCAGCAGTATTCATTACCAAAGGCATACAAAATGATGTTTCCTTGCACAAATAACACTTCTGAGTATGAATCTTTGATCAATGGATTAAATATCACTATTGAATGGCGTGTTGATGAGCTAAAAGTATTTGGAGATTCACAATTGGTTATCAATCAAGTGAATGACATCTATCAAACAAAAGATGAAAAATTGGTGCCCTATAAAAAGATGGTTGATGACCTTAAGAAATACTTTGCACATGTCACTTTACAGAAAATTCCAAGGGCAGATAATAAAGCAGCTGATGCCATGGCTACTCTAGCTTCTATATTACAAATGCCAAAAAATGATTTCAGACATGAATTCCTAGTGGAGACGTTATGCTACCCTACCTATGAGTCCCCTGACTCCTGGATGATCTGTTCAGTCATTGGACATGACTCATCCTGCTACCATCATATCTACTCCTACCTTCATGACCAAATTATTCCTGACACATATACTTGAAATGAGAAACGTCATTTAATCCGCAGTGCTTCACAGTTTTTCATCGTAGCTAACGACTTATATAGACAAGGTCTAGATGGTACCCTCCTTAGGTGTTTGGAACCTAATGAGTCCAAGCACACGTTAGAAGAGGTACATGAAGGCATCTATGGGTCTCAATCAAATGGTCTGACACTAACTCGTAAGCTTATTAGAGCTGGTTACTAGTGGCCGGATATGGAGAAAGAAGCTACACAGTTTGCTAAGTCTTACAAACAGTGTCAATTACATGGTAATCTAATTCATGCTCCAGCCAAGGAGCTTATTCCCTTCATTACTTTCTGGCCATTTCAACAGTGGGCCTTTGACTTAGTGGGTCAGATATATCCATCTTCTTTGAGAGGACATAAATACATCATTACTGCTACAGACTATTTTACCAAATGGGTTGAGGTAGTACCTCTTAGTGTAGTTGATGGAAAGTCTGTAGCCATGTTTATACTAAACTACATCATCTATAGATATGGTGTACCCTCATCAATAATCACTGACAATGGGGGAAAATTCAAGAACAAAGATCTGACAGATTTATGCACTAAATTCAAAATGATTCAGCATTGGTCTTCTATCTATTATCCACAAGGTAATGGACAGGCGGAAGCTTCAAATAAGACCATCCTCAAGATCTTACATCGTACAGTACACAAATCTGGATGAGACTGACATCTCCATATTAATCTGGCTTTATGGGCTTACCGCACCAATATACAGACACCAACAGGGGCCACACCCTTTGCTCTAGTCTATGGTGTCGATGCAGTGCTTCCTATTAAGGTTGAGATTCCTACCTTGCGAGTCTCTTTGAAGGGCCTCATTACTGATGATGATATCAAAATATCTCAGCTACAAGAGCTTGAACTACTGGATGAACATCAGAAAGTGGTGTTCGATCATCTCTAAGCATATCATAAAAGAATATCTAAGAGTTACAACAAGAAGATCAGACCAAGAGAATTCCAATTGGGTGATCTCATCCTGAGAGAGAACCCCAAGAATCAATAGCAGTGGGTCCAGAAAGGAAAATTTGAACCAAATTGGCTTGGTCCGTATGTTATCACTGTAGTATTTGGGTCTGGTGCTTACCAGCTCTCTACCATAGAGGGTGAACAACTCAAAGAGCCTATCAACACTCTTCACCTGAAGAAGTTCTACAGTTGACATGTCTTTTGAATGCTCATGTACATACTCTATTTTGAGAAAATCCTAAAAATTGAAAAATGTCCTAAAAAAATGATCATCTTAGTGAAAACCTGGCAAACAGGTGCTTTGATGTATCTATTATCCTGGTGAAAACTTGGTAAACAAGTGCCTTGATAATACCAAAAAAATTGAAAAATCAAAAAATACTAAAAAAGAGAAAAATACAAAAATACAAAAAATTTGAAAAAATGGAAAATACAAAAAAAGAGAAAAAAGAGAAAATGTGCCATTAATGAAAACCTGGTAAACAAGCACCATGGTAGCAAAAATAGAATTTCTGCCAAGATGGTGAAAACCTGGTAAACAGACACCTCTTGTTCCACAAGGCTCTATCTATCGCAGCATTTCTTGGCTTTCTTGCAATTTGCTCTCCTGCTTTTCCTGCTTTAGTTTGTTTGCTCATGCATTCGCTCTCAGTCATCTCCAAGATTTTGCGCACCTTCACATGGATTGAAACTAGTCACACTCAAGGGCACCTTCCTGGTCTAGAGGGGAATTGTCCTATCTTTTGGAGTCTCTCTCCTCTTTGCATCAGTCACCAGTAGTTCTCACTGAGTCTACCTATTGATGCCTAGATCTTGTGATTGATCTTTATACTTGATAATCTCTCTCACATCAGTCACCAGTATTTCTCACTACATCTTCCTACTGTCACTGTATTACTGATATTTCTCACGTCAACTTGTGATCTGCGTATTCAACATCAATTTGTTCATCACTTAGGGGCATGGCTCCCCACTTTGATCGCATCTTTGGTTTACACTCGAGTCAGTAATCTTGTCAGTCCTGAAGGACAACTCTCTACTGACACAAAATGGTGTTTCTCAACACCCCAATCAAATAGTGTTTTTCAACACTCTCTTTGGACACATCTATTGTTTTTAATACACATTGGATATCTCGCACATAAAACATCTCTCGATAACAATCAAACACATTGCACTCACAAGCACAACAGTGTTTTTCAACACCCCAAACATAGGCACATTTGTAAACCTTGAAATGTGCTAAGCTGTGATTGACTCTTTCTTTGTATGTTGTCTGTTCTCATGAATTTCACTAATATTTTATTTGTCTAGACTACTTGTTGGTGTGGTTTCAATGATCTGGAAACGTCAAATAAACAGGGTGTATGTGATAAGAGCTTCTACATTAAGGTGGAAAAGCCTCACATCCCTTGATCTTGTTTATTTGTACGCTAAAGGGAGGTTGGAACTATTTCCTTGACTTTTATTGTTCTGTTCATTTACTTATGTACTCTTACTATATCAAACTGGAAACAATGTTTAGGTCATCTTGGCTTTTGTTCCCTGGTGCTTATGTCTGTTTCCTACATTTCATCCAATGAGAGTCATATACACATCCTCGTGGTCGCAGTGGCACCAGTAAGGATTGTATTGACTTTGATGTTCCAAAAATACTCAATGATGATAATTATGCGATGAGTCCAACAACCAAGTCCTAGGGTTTCATTTAGCTTAGGCTTGCATTTGCATTTTAGGCTTGCATCGTGATAGTTTTGGTGCTCTCTTCATTATCTTCTCATTCTTTCAAGGTCCTCATCTTTTGTCCTAGATTCCTCTTGACTGCACAAGTGTTTGATCCTCTATCTCTATCTTCATCTATATGCTCAATCCATTTTCGTGATCGAAATCAAAATTTGACACTCCTAAGCAGCTCAAAATCGCATTTTAAATTTTGGGACCGACACGATCGGACGCTTGTGCAGTCAAATTTCTAACGTCGCTTTCTTGTCAGGATTATCTCTCGTTATCATTTACTCAGCTTTTGTAATCTTTTTTTTGACTCTAGTCAATTCTAGTCAAACTTGGTCAACTATGGTCAAACCTAGTCAACAGGAACCCCAATCACTCCAAATTGATTCTGCCTTCTCTTGATCTCTCTCTGATTTCTCTGGATCTTCAATCTTATTTCTATTTGTGATTTCTCACTCTTGATCATCATTATGATGTGTCATCTTTTGATTTCGCTCCCGAGGGGGCAGGATGATTACATCATTGAATCTTTTCACATCATTCTTGAATCAGTCTGATCTGAATCAAAAGTCCCCATCACTAGGGGCATCTCATCACTCAGGGGATATTCAATTTTTTGTACCTTATGGTCAAAATTGGATATTCCATGATCTTAAATCTCTAAGGGCATCTTTATGTCTCGTATCTCGTCATCTTGTCATCTATCTTTCTAGGTATCTGAGAAATCTAACTGGATCCTCAAGGATCAAGCTTTGTTCTGGAGATGATTCTTGAAATCTCATTAGGTATTGGGGCAATCTAACCCTAATTCCTGAAATTTATGCTTTGTTCTGAAGATGGCTCTCAAAATCTCTTTAGACTGTTATCTAGGAAACCTAACTTGGATCTCGGAAGACTAACCTTATGTATTGGGGCAATCTAACCCTAATTCTGGAGATAGTCCTAAATCTTCATCATCTATCAGTGGACATTGCAACAATCTAACTCTGATTCCGATCTTCTCTTGGATGATTCTGCTTCTTGATCTGATCGGTGTCTTGGCAACCTAACCTAGACTTCTGAAATCTTCATCTGCCACATCAGACTATTCTTTGAATCAATGCGTTGCTCGCACATCAATTCAAAGAGGGGCAAAATGTAACACCCCAAAATTGGCACCTTACAATTCCAATCAATTTTGGTGCATTTTCTCATCATCGAAGTCCTATTGTAATAGGAAAATTCTCTTCCTAATTGACTTTAATTGACTTGGTCTCAAATGCAGAAAACCTGAATTTGCATAAATCTCACATTATATTTAATTCCTAAATTATCAAGGTTTATTAGCTAAAAATCCCTATGATTAATTAATTTAATTCTAAACTCCTAAGTGCTTTCAAATTAAATTAATTCCACCCCCTTTAGCTAATACACATCAAAAAGGAATTGAATAGTTATTTAATTATTAGGTTGAATTATCCTGAAAAAGGAACTCCATAATTCCATGTGAAAAGCCACTCATGTGGAAATAATTCATTCTTTAATTGAATAATTCCCTCAAAATTTCTCACCTTCCCCCATGGAAATGAAGATTCAACCGTTTCTTTTCAAGAAACTCTTCATCCCCTTCTCAGGTTGTTCTATATTATGGACCTCATTTTCTTCATTTGAGAGGATCAATTTTTAGAGCATCAAAATTATAGATAATTTTTGTCTCACCTATTTCATATTTCATAGCTTTTGCTGCATTTTAGTTTAAATCTCATTTAGTGTAATTGTATTCTCATGGCTAGTGTAATTTGATTATTGTTCTAGTTTAATTCAATTAAATCTACATATCATTCTAGATTAAATGACATTTTCATTAATAGATTAATGGAATTTTTCATTCTTAGATTAATGGCAATTTGATCATCTTTCATGCTTTAAATCCTCCATTTTAGCAATGGTCAAGGTTGTTGGCTCTCATTCTGAGAGTAAATTTGACATCCCCAACTAAATAGGAGGCAACAGGTCACTTCAATCAAGTTTGCGAAATGGACAATTCATTTTCATCTTTGCAAATTGGATGATTGAGTAAAGACTATGTTGGGTTTGTGCCTAATTTAGAGGTCACATTCAAGCACATAACATCTACTAGGGGCTCATTGTCATTCATGATGGTGAAATTTTAGGTGCAATCATACTTGTCAAGCAACATAATAGGCATTCTCATCCTTATCCTTGTCTCTACACTTGGGGGGGGCAAGAGTAGTATGTCAATATATCTCATCCATTTTTCCTAAGGATCCAATTTTCCCTTGGTTTAGTGGTATTTTACGGACATGTGATATCCAATCTTACATTTAATTGTTTGTTTACATTATGATGTTGGTATATTTGATCATAACCTCTTCTTTGTTTATAATTGGGTATCCATGGTAAACAACTACCTTACTTAGGGCTAAAAGTGTGTCATCCTTCCATGTGAATCCCTTTTCCTAGAAATAGGGGAGGTTTGAATTATTCCCTTCTAATCCTCAATGATGATATTCACAATTTTATTCATCCTCCTTTCAGAATCCTTTAGAAGGATCCCTTTACACTTATTTTACACCATCTCTTTGCAGTCGTCCCTTCCTTGGCCTCATCAGAGTCGTGACCTCTTTGGCTTTGGCTGGATGTTTCTTCTGGGATACCCCCTTTTTGTTAAAGGTGTTTTATCCTTTTTTCTCCTCTCCTTCTAATGTCAACACAATCTTTTTTTTCCTTATTGAAAATATTATGCTTGCTTCAAGAATTTCAGGTAGAGTACACTAGCATAATATAGCTTGTTAGGGCCAGTTAATTCTCCTTTGTGCTTTTTGGTATTTTTCCATGGATACAATGATTTCCTTAGTTATCCTTAGGATGTGGTCCACTAGCATAACATAATTTTCTGGACCATTTAACCTCTCTTTTCATACATTGTCATGATTGGTTGACTAGCATGATGCAATTTTCTAGAGATTCAACCTCTTGTTTACATAAATTTTCATGAGTTGACTAGCATGCGCTAGACCATAAAATTCCTCTTTTCATAATCTTTGCTGGGTGGAACTAGAATGAAACAATTTTATATACCATTTCCCCCTCTTTTCTCTCTTTTCTCCTTTGTGTGAATTCATCATCCTTACTAATCTACCAAAATTCTCACACCATCTGTTGTGCTAAGATTGGGATTCAATTTCTAAATGCTCTATAGTTGGTTTTGAGTCCATCTCAAATCCTATTGATATCATTTTCAACACTTATGCATTCACAATTCACTGAGGTAAATATGTTACCCTAGTTTAACTTCCTAATCAGCAAGCCAAAATAAGGGGGCATATAGCTACCCATTAATTTCATTACTTTCCTTAGTAATCCATAGGTTGTTTATGGTTTTTAAATTGACAAAGTGGTTTTTTCATAATGCATTTCCTAATGTTTATTCTAGGTATTTAACGTTGGGGGCTTGTATCCGACATCTTTGAAATATCCCTTTTCATTCATTATTTATATATTTTAGCTTTCATATGCATGTAGTATCATATCCAGGTAAAGTGGGCGCTAAATATACTATCTAAAATTGTAACAACCTCAGTTGTGAGCAATTTTGTGGATGTTTAGCACCCTCTTTAGTGTTTTTATTATAGTTTTCATTATATAATTTAACATGTGCACTTAATAAACATCTAAATTCAGATTTCAACCTTCTCTCTCTTCAATATCTTGCAAAATTGAGGTAAGATCTTCTCCCTAAGTGATCTCTATTTTTCATCTAATCCACTATTTTATTTCATCACCTAGGCCCTATTACATAGTTAGTGTCCTTTTTCTTATCCCTCGACCCCAGAACTATTTTTTGGCTTAGGATCTATACCCTAAGGCTTCCTGGGACCCTCTAGATTAATTTGGGCCTATTTCCTAGGGTGCACAATGCCTAGAATGTTGTGCACCTAGGTGCATAACATTTTAGGCATTCTACACCTTGGGTTTTGGGCCCAAATTTGAATTGGGAGCATTGGTCTTCATTTTAGAGGCATTTTCCAATCTATAGTTGACCCTCATATCGTGATCTCTCTCTAATTTTCTATAAAAGAAATCAGGGCACTTCATTTGCAAGATAATAAAATCAATTGCAAGGTGAAGCCCCAATTAGAACCTATCTCATGAAGTGACTACTTGTGGAATCATATTTATAGAAGATCTTCATCAATAAAATCCTTCTATCAAGCACTCTTTCATCATTCCAAGAGTTCAAGCATCCTTTCAAGCATCAAATCAACATCAACAATAGAATATCAAAGTGATCATGAAGCTGACTATGAGACTACCAACTAATGATTGGAATGTGCTCTTCCTCTCTAGGATTGAATATATTTTTTTGTTATCCTTATATTTGTATCTTTGTGCTTCATTTTTTCCTCTTTATATTTCATATCTATGCTTATTACATAATTTCCATTATGCACACATTGATTTCATTATATTTAGGGTTTACTAAGGCACTAGGGTAGATTCTTTACACACTTTATAGTGAATTTAGACACACACATATACTCTAGATTAACAAGCACAAAACACACTTCTATCTCTAATTTCTTGCTATTCATGGAGGTAGAAAACACCAAAATGGGGGGTTGATTAAGGAAAACCCCTAAATAGCTACTCACACACACAAAGTCTCAGACTAAGGAAATCCTTTAGAATATACATTTTTTTCCTTTTTAAAGA
This sequence comes from Thuja plicata, assembly GCA_018584345.1. Taxonomy (NCBI): domain Eukaryota; kingdom Viridiplantae; phylum Streptophyta; class Pinopsida; order Cupressales; family Cupressaceae; genus Thuja; species Thuja plicata. The sequence continues at coordinate 2,963,794 of MU228135.1, read as the reverse complement.
GTTCAAGCATTACCCTAATTGAGCATTGAAGTTAAAACCCTGACTCTGGGTTGAGTTACAGAAGGGTAAAAAAATTGATCACATCAAATATCTGATCTCTATGTGCAAGTAGATCATCCTAAAAGTGATAGAAAGGAGTTCAAATGAATACTTCTACAACAAAAGAGTAACCCATCATTCTACAAGTATATGATGATTAATTCTCTAATGGTGTAGAAACATGGATTCAAGAATAGTCTGCAATCAATAGGCATGGAACCACTAGAAGACCACCAACACTCACAAATTAACATCAAATAGTTGGAAGAAATTTATCAAGAGTATACAATAGTAATGGCCTCACGTGATTGAATCAATAGACAACACTAATGGATAGTTGAAAGAAGAAAACAGTCGATGGATACAATTGTGAGAAATTGATGTGATAAATTCCTTTTGTTCTATCTCATTGAAAGTCCTCTTGATAAACCATGCTTCTGATAAAATATCTACCATTCTTTGCATTCACATTGTGCATACATTTCTACCATGGCAATCAATAATACCACAACATGTTTTTATCAAAAACCAGTTTTGATGAAAGAAGGCATATTGGCAAGACTTTATAGCATTTGATAGATCTTTAAGTTATATCAATGTTGAACCATTAACGAAATAAGGGAATTGTTTATAGACAAAGCACTAGTCCATTGGAAGCATAAATAAAACACATATCTATGAAAGAAGGCTCATCAACAAAACTGATAAAGAACTCATAGAACTCCCAGTTTCATCAAAAAAAATAATCGATGAAACACCTAGAAGGCTATACCAAAATAGGTCATTGATGAAAGGAATCTCATCAGTGAAAGAAAAATCTGCTTGATATATTTCCAACTCCCATCAAAAGATCATATCGGTGAAAGTGAAGGGAATTTATATCAATAACATCCTTATTAATGAAAGTGGTGCATCGATGAAATACATGGACATTTGTTAGACCGCCCATCTATATCAAAAACATATGTCGATGAGGAAAGAGATATTTACATAAAAAAAACTTATTTATTAACTCATGACTTTTCTAAAACATATAAACACTTCACCGACTATTGTAGCTGTGTCAAAAACTGCTATCAATGAGACAAGAAAAATTTATTATCGATATTGGCTTATCAATGAAGGTTGTGGTATCGATAAGACAATTTTGGATTACATAGAATTCTCAGCTATATCAAAAACTTCCCACAATGTAGATATCAAAAAGACTCTTTTCAATGTGAACCCCATCGAGGTGACTTACACTGTCAGATCATGTTATGGATCGATTGCCAATGAATCAAACAATGCCAATAAGAATCCCAAGAATGACCATTTCGGGAAGACCCAAAGATTTCTTTCCAAAAACATCACCCACCACATCTACTCAAAATTCATATCGGCACAAATTTCTTTGATGCCACCATTGCGGAAACATGACCCTTCAAAATGCCATTTTCTCTTCCCAGTGATAGTTGTAGCTACTCCAACAAATATCATCGGTGAAATAAGGAGCATGTTTCCCCAATGTTTTCTTCTTTAGTCTTGATGAAAATTCAATTTAAAATTTTAGGCATGTCTTCCTGAAATCTAGCCTTAGATCCCTAAAGAATCTCTGTGTGCCTATTTCAATGAAACATGAGGAATGTTCCACCAAAATCCATGTCCTGGAGTATTTCTCACTAATTAGCTCAAAAGAGATGCTAAACTAGAACCATGCGATGGAAACTAACCCAGAGGGTTAATGATGATAGAAAAGTCAATATTTTTGGCAACTCAAAGGGATACTTGCCTGCCGAGTATTAAGATCAGTAGCCTGAAACAATCCATTGGGCATAGAGTCACACTGAAGGAACAAGGCAAAGAGGCATATTTTCATACAACCTTTTCAATAGCCTCTCTACAACTTCTTGTAAGTGAACAAAAACATCAAAATTGCCATTTTCTAGAAATAATTTTGCTTGTACATTTCTTGAAACATGGAAACCTACTTACTATATATACAATCTTATCCATCCTTTTGAATCACAGTTTAAGATGGATTCCATTGACCAGGATTGGGATAATTTCACTATCAGGCCTAGATATCTAAAAAGTGTTGGCCTCCTTACAACTCTATGACATATGGGCCCCTCCATATAGCATCAAATTTGGAGTGTCTGTTTGGTTTATCTTTTTCTCCATCCCTTTGAGACCTTCCTCAAAGACTCCATGAGTATCATTCTTGTCAAAACTTCCCTTGACCTATTGTTGATGAGTCTCAAGTGTATGCATAGACTAGTCTCTGATTTCTTCTATCTCCATTAACTTAGTGAGTTTGACTTTCATATCATCCTCTTGAACTAGCTCCAACTGATTAGCTAACTCAAGAGAGGGAAACTCAAGTGAAAGAGGAAGTCTTTCTTTTCTCCCATATACTAGCACAAAAGGTGAGTTTCCTATAGCTCTCTTGGGTGTAATTTTGTCAGCCCATAAGGTTGTCCTTAATTTGGTATACCAAGCCCTCTCATTATCTCCAATTATCCTCTTGATGATCCTGATCAGGTTTTTGTTGGAGGATTTAGCTACATTGTGCCCTTGGGGATAATAATTTGAATAACTCTTTAAATATATTCCATGTTCCACTACCCAAGAAATGATTTGAGTTCCAATAAAAGACTTAGAATTATCTAATATAATGGTTGAAGGAGCACCAAATCTATTTATAATTTCATCAAGGAACTCAACCACAAAATATTTTGTGGCATCCTTCAAGGAAGCTTCCTCTGTCCACCTTGTGAAATAAGCTATGACTCCCATGATGCATTTATGACTAGAACTAGAAATAGGGTTTATTGTACCAATAAAATCCAAACCCCATTGAGTGAAAGGCTGATGTATCAGAATATGATGAAGGGGAAGGGAAGCCAATATTTTTTTCCTAAAAAGAAGCACACTTATTACAATTTCTTTCCCATTAATGAGAATACCTAAATAAGGTCGTCCAATAGTAGCCAGCCCTCATTATTTTCATAGTTGTAACCCTTGCTGAGAAGTGACCGCCTAAAGGGCCATCATGAAACTCTTCTAATAGCTTATTGATTATTTTTGGTACTGATGCATCTTAGTAACTCCATTGGAATCTTTCCTAAATAGTATACCATCCATCAAGGCATAATGAATGGACTGTAATATGAACTGTTTCCTTTTATCTTTGTTCAGAACTTGTGGATCTTCCTTCCACCAAAAATATAGTCATTTCATACAACCAGTTCATTCTAATTTTCATCCTTAGTTGGTTGTTCATCTTGCAAAATAAGGGTAGCATCTTTATTTATCATGATTTTCATTTCATACTCCATGATGTTGGTGATCTATCTAGCTCTTTTTTCACTAATATCCTTATTTAAAAGGAAGTCTTTTACACTTTCATGTAGTACCAAGAGTTGGATCTTATTGTTAGATAATGAATGCTTGAACTCTATTAGATCTCTTATGATAGAAATAAATTTCCTTTGTACATATCTATATCAACCTTCATATTCTTTAAGCTTTTCATTGAAGAAAGCAATGGGTTGTTCCAGATTTACTTTATTTGGTTGTATTAAGACAACTGATATGCATGGTTCTTCCCCAAGAGTATAGAGGATAAAATATTTGTCAAAGTTAGGATTGACAAGAGTAGGAGCAGATGCAATGTCCATTTTAATCTCCTTAAAACTTTCTTTTCTTTCCCTGGTCCATCTGAACTCTATGTTCCTTTTTAGCATACTTGTAAGAGGTTTAACCATAGTGGAAAGGTTAGGAATGAACCTTTTTACAAAATTAATCATTCCAAGGAATATTTTTAGCCACTTCTTTTGATAAGGAAGTGGAAGAGAAAGAGTAACCTCCACTCTTTATGGGTCTATGTTCAAGCCAGCCTTTGATACAATGTGTCCTAAAAAATTTCCTTGATTAGTATCAAACACACATTTGCTTGGATTCAAAGACACACCATATTCTCTGCATTTGATGAATACTTGCCTCAAATGATCAAAATGATTTGTTTCATGCCTAGAGTAAACAATTATATCATCAAGATATATTAGCACAAAATATGTTAATACAACCTTAAAGGCCATCTCCATTGCCTTTTAGAATGTAGCGCCTGCATTACTTAGCCCAAATGGAATTTTTTAATAAGAATAGGTTCCCCATTTAGTAGTTAATGTTGTCTTATATTGGTATGATTCTTGGACTAGGATTCAGTTATAACCTAAATAGCCCTCCAGAAAGAGAACCTTTCTAAACCACTAACTTTAGATAAGATATGTTAGGATTGAGAGGGGGGTTAATTAGTATTACAACACTTTAAATTAAACTTAAACCAATTCCAAAAAAACATAAGCTTACAGAAATGAAAAGAACATAAGAAAATAACACAGAACTCATAACACCATAATTTGTTGTCAAGGAAACCCTGGCCAAGGGAAACCCCAGTGGGGATGGTACACACAAGCATGCACTAAAGTATAATGTCCTTGTTAGGAGTCCTAGCCCTATTAGGAGCTAAATATTACATAGTACATTTCCTTTTTAAAGGAATAACAACCTTGTTAAAGGTATACAACACCCTGTTAGGGGCCAACTGAGCTTACAACTCTTACAACAAAACTTTTGTTACAAAGTGCTCTCAATAATGAAAAAAACAAGCATCTTCAATGCTTAGATAGTTCCAATCATAGCTCTTCAATGATCTATGTCAACCTCTGCTCTTGCATCTGCAATTCACATACATACATATCCTTTCTTATCTCATCATATCATATCTTTGCTTTACAAACATTCTTCATATATATATATATATATATATATATATATATATATATATATATATATATATATATATGTATGTATGTATGTATGTATGTATGTATGTATGTATGTATGTATGTATGTATGTATGTATGTATGTATGTATGTATGTATGTATGTATGTATGTATATCTTTGCCATCATCAAGTCGAATCTCTAAATTATTATCACATAGTCGGCTCTCAAAAAATAGAATTAATAATGTAAAGAGTAAATATAAAGTCAGAAATCTTACATAACCAAAATATAGGTTATCCAAAATTACAATCCAACTTATGTTTCTAGGAGTCCATGACATACTCCTTGATTCATCACTACTTGTTCAACTGCTCTATTATGTTGATCTACTGTCTGTGTATGTCTTTAAATCTCTCTAACTCATTGTAATCATCTCCAAAAATAAATATATCTTAGGTGGAGGTCATATATACTCCATATTATCTTCCTCTAATCTTGTGAGTGATAAAATATCATACTCGATCTTCGTTGTCCAAAATAATATTGTTTTACTCTGTATTTCTGCTTTTGTACTTAGTTATTTTGAAGACTGTATCTCCAAAATAGAATTTCATTCCATGTGATCAATATATTATATGTTTTTCCATAAATGAAAACCCATAAGTGTCTCATACCATACCAGAAACTATCACTTTCCAACAATCTCTCCCTTTGGCATTAATGGCAACACTTAGCAAAAAATGACTAAGTGTCCCAACACAAAATTGTCTCTTCTCTTTTTCTCTTTATATATATATATATATATATATATATCTTTTCTCCTTAATTAATTTTTCTTCTCTTCTCCCTCTTTGACAACAATGACAAAGGTGTATCCAAAATTTACACAAATGTAGAATTTTAGTGCTTGTTCACCAGTTTAAGTACATCCTAGAAGGTGTCTTCCATGATCTTCACTTATGTGTTCCATGAATCAATCAACAACTGACTAACATGAATTATTCCATTTAGTGCATAGGATGACGTCTCTACTGCCTTTATCTCTATGGGCATAGAATGTGTTAATGACTCTATAGTCTTCTCCATATCAGATAAAAGAACTTCAAGAATTGATAGCTTATGAGTGATTAGACTCTTCAGTAGACCAAATATTTTCATTCCTCTCCCCTTCTCATTATCCAATACATTCATCTTGTCATATATCTTTGTTATTTATCTATCCATCTCTAATATAGATTGTGAGGAGGTCTCACAACTTTCCATCATACTATTCAGTGTAGCCCTTTCTTTTGCTAAAATATCTTCAATATTTTGAATATGTCTAATAGGATTTATACAATAGTTGTATAGCATCCTTCCATGTGTGACACAACTTCTGGCCTTTAATGTAGCTAATCTTAGAATTCCCAAGTCCCATGAAATATACTGGAAAACTTCCTTCAACTTCTTCTCTTGATAATTCTTCTCTGCCTTCTCTTCAGCAATCTTCGCTAAAGACTCATAGTGACCATCAAAATCATCTAGTGCCAAAATCATATTTTTTGTCTCATCCTTTCCTTGAAATACAATCTAGGTAATGGGATAAGTTTTTTCACACTATTGACTTCTCTAGTGATTACCTTAGTCTTCTTATCTCCTTTCGATTCAGATCTTTCTTTTTCTTTTGTGAATGTGATGAAGGATAATCTCATCAATTCATCCTCACCCATACTGTCAACATCAGTACTTAAGGTTTTATCGTTACTTTCCAACAATAGAGTAGTAGATGTGTCAGGTTCATGTTTTACCTCAACTCTTGCCTCTTCTCCTTTTGTTGCATCTGTCTCATTTTTTTGTTCAGTTTCAACTTTTTTATCTTCCTCTTTCTGTTCTTCCACTTTTTGTTATTCCATTTTATGTTCTTCAACTTTATCTGCCACTGTTTTGTCAGTATTTCCTACAAATGGGTCCTTCTCATCAAGTGAAGTGTCAAGTGTCATAGGCACACCAGAAACATAGAAATCTGGTTGCATGAATTCTTCACTCTTCTCAACACTTACCTCATCTTCCTTAGAACACTCACCAATTCCTATAGGTGTAGGCATAGTATGTCTAGTACATGGAGTATTCTTAGGCATATCACTCATAAGTATCTGATCTAGTGCATTTTGAGTTTCCTCTAGGAATTCTTCATATTTCTGTCCCATAATTTTTACTAATCTTTCTTTGGTTCTCAACAAGGGTTTGAGTGCTCCCAAAATTATTTATCTCTCTTGTATTGAAACTAATGGAAACGTGTCATCAATAGATTGATTCCTTATAGCCTCATCTTCAATGTGTGCAAGATGTTTTCTAATTTCCAGTCTACCATATAGTTCCCCAGGTATACTTCCCTCTAACTCTAGTAGATTCTTCTTGAAAACAAGTAAATGATTTACTACTATGTCTTCAATATTTATTTTATCAGATTCATCATACATGTCATACTATTTTTCCACTTAAACTAGCTTCCCTTACTCAATAGATCTCTTCTCCAACATCTTCAAATGACTATTCCATACATAACTATCACTTGTGGTCTCTTTTATAGTTTTCTTCTCTTCTCCTTCAATCCTCTGTTCCTTAGGAGGTGAATCCAGTTTAGTGGATTTTGTGTTTCTCTAAGGACTAGCTTTACTGTCTCTTTTTGCGATGTCTTTTGTGGTGGTGAAGGGGTGGTTACATCAATTACTGTAGAAGGTGGACTAACTACCTTCTCAATCTCTGGAGATGGACGGGCTACAATAGCAGTGCTTGCCAACCTAGAAGATCTCTCTACTATCTTCTTCCTTACTTCTCTCATCTCTTCTTTGGTTAAACCTACCTTAGCTCCATAGTCATCAACAATGTTCTCTACTTTTCTTTTCCTCATACCTCTAGTATGCTCTTCTCTGACTTTAGCTTATTTTTCTTCATATGTGCCCCATCTCTCCTCAAATGTATCTACTTCAGATGCCAACACATGTTCAATGTGCATAATTAGAACTTCTGGACTGACTTCATAACCCATAGGGTAACACCATTTCTTTCTAGGTACAACTACCTCAAAAAATACACAATCAGTTTCAACCAAGAAACAAATTCTATCCTTGTATTTGTCAAATAACTCTTCAGGAATTCTGACTCTTTCTTTCATTTGCCTCTAAAAAAATTTTATCATGCCAAATAGTTCACCATAAACCCATGTTCTATTTTTCCTTTGGTAGCTCTGTGATGTCTGAATACCAGTGGGTATCCCTTCTCTCCATGCTCTAGGGTTCATGCCTGGAAACTTGTGCTCAATGTGGATATACATATGAACTAGGAGTGATCCAAATCTAAAGGTCTTAGATTTATCTTTCTTAATTAGTTTTACATTCTCCAAGAATTATTGTGCTGGAACTTTGCATAGGTAATACTTAGTGTTTTCCTTTATCATCATTAAGCCATCATAACTACTCCTACGGAAACTAAATTAGGTCTACTTTTGTAGTAGAATTTGTATCCAAGTATCATCGCAATCAGTCTGACATCCTGTAGGAAAATATCATTCATTGTCATAGCTCTCCTATCCCATTTAGAATGTGTTAGGGTTTCAACTTGTTTCTTTATGTTCTTATCAGCCACATGGATAACTCCAGTGTTGTCTAATTCAGTTATCTCATGAATCAATTGACTACATATCTTTATAGGTTTTTCTCCTATCCAAATGAACTGATCATGAACTCTGGTAAGTAAGATTTTGAACCATTCATCTTCGTTGAACTCTTATAGATCTAAAATTTTCATAATGCTTAGGTCATCTATATGTTTGTATTCATCCTTCATTTTTCCATTATCAGTCATGTATTTCATTTCAGTAGAAATCTCATCAACATCCAATATATCATACTTGCAATAAATATATGCCCTAATATCCTCTACATGTAAGACATCGTGTGGTGTCTGAGAAAATTATCCTTCAAGGTCATCTTCACAAGACTTAAATAGATGTTTCTTCAATTTGTATCTAGGTTGATCTACAACATCATAAATCAAAGGTTCATACATAGCTTCTGTATGAGTAAATGATGTAAATACCTCAATTATGTTGAGTTTTGAATTCCCACTTCGATCGATCACACAATATAGTTGTTAGATAGCTAGATACTTTCTGATCTTTGTTATCCTTAGGTCATTGCTCTTCAAATAGTGAATAAATAGGTATCCCATATGTCCTTTTATTCATCGTTAAGTGTAAAATGCACATTACCCAATACACAACTTCATATACTATCCAGTCAATTACAAATCTTGTGATCATAGAATATGCATCGTCTGATGTTGTGCTCATAGATATAAGTTATATGATTTTAACACATATCACAACTAAGCTCACTAGAGCTTACTCCTCAAAATCAGGGGCTAGATATATTCTGATATCTTCATCCAATGCTCCCCCTAAGGACATTATTGGTCATTTAGGTTGATGTGTTCGCATCAGGAAAAGATCCAGTAGCATCTATTGTCTCTCCCTAAACCAATATCTCACTTGACTCTTTGATTTTCCATATCTTACCACTTCTATTATCTTCTGCCTTCTTGAAACAATTTTCAAAATCACTTTTGTATTTGGCAAGACTCTTACCAGTATCACTGTCATTCTTCTTTGTATCCATATGAGGTGGTACTCTTTTGTTATTTACTCTATTATACCTACAAAACTTTTGTATATGACCTAGATTGTTACATTTGTAGCATATAGGAGGTCTTCTGTTCTGATTAACTTGTAACTTACAATTCCTTGCAATATGTCCAAGGTTATTACATCTGTAACATGTGATCTTAGCTGTTGATTCTTCTCTGGTGTAATCTTGTATGTGTCTAAATTGATCAGGTTTCCTACATTATGCTTTCTTGTGCCCATATGCATTGCAATTAAAACAATAACCAGAAAAAATTATGAAATGGGTATTACCTCTGCAATCTCTCTTCATGTGTCCAAACTTGTTACATCCAAAACATCTACCTCTGAAAGGTCTGATCTATTCTTTAGGTTCTTCAAGAATAGGTATTTCTCCATCAATATTTGCATTATATTTTTCTTCTTGATTATTAGAACATTCAGCTTCATTGAAACCAATACTAGTCAGAACACCTTTAGGTTTCTGTTTCTCTCTGTTCATCGATCAAGTCACTGCTCATGTGAAGTTTCTCAATATGTTTCTTTGTCTCAACAAGTTCAGCTTTTATGATCTAATTATATTTCTCCAATTCTAGATACTTGTTCTTGTAATGATCAAGGTCAATCTTCATTTGTTCCATTAGAATATTAGCATCTTTCAAATCTTCTTCAGTCTTGTTCTTAGCATTCTTTTCTTGTTGAATCTCTTTAGCCATTGTCTCATTCTCAAGCTTCAAAGTATCATTATTTTGCTCAAGTTGCTTTATTTGATCCAAATTATCATTGTATGAATCTTATTTTTATCTGAACCATAAGATCTTGTCTTTGATTTCTGGAAAGTTCAAGTTGATCCTTTAGTTTCTTGATGAATCCCTCATATTTTCTTAATTGAATCTTAAGTCACCATTCTTTGATTTTTCTTTATCAAGGTCTTCAAGTGCTGCTTCAAAATTCTCTTGCAATTTTTTCGAATCCATTCTAATCTCCCTTAAGTTGTCAGCCTTTCTCTTCAAGGGCCAATAGCTCTTATACCAATTGTTAGGATTGATTAATACTGAGAGGGGGCTGAATCAGTATTACAACACTTTAAATTAAACTTAAACCAATTCCAAATAAACCATAACCTTACAAAAATGAAAAGAACATAATAAAATAACACAGAACTCATAACACCATTATTTGTTGTCGAGGAAACCCTGGCCAAGGGAAAACCCCGATGGGGATGGTAGCCACAAGAATGCACTAAAGTATAATGTCTCTATTAGGAGACCTAGCCCTGTTAGGAGCTGAATATTACATAGTACACATTTCCTTGTTAAAGGAATAACAACCTTGTTGAAGCTATATAGCACCCTGTTAGGGGCCAACTGAGCTTACATCTCTTACAACAAAACTTATGTTACAAAGTGTTCTCAGTAATGACCAAAACAAGCATCTCCAATGCTTAGATAGTTCTAGTCGTAGCTCTTCAATGATCTTTGTCAACCTTGTCTCTTGCACATTCCATTCACA
>MU228135.1:2917081-2941228 GCA_018584345.1 Thuja plicata | reverse complement strand
CAGTCTCTTTCATTTTGGCCGCCATAGCTGTCTGATTACTTCTATCCTCTTTCTGTCTTCTTCTTCTGTGTAACAGCTTTGCATGCAGGTGATCTTGGTTGCATTGCGTATCAGCAATCTCAACAGATACTAGTTGACAAACTATTTCTAAATCCTCTAACAAGGTCACACCTAACATTGTGTTTGTAACCTTTAACAGGGTTGGCTCCTAACAGAGCTCACTTCAGAAGAGTGAAAATTTGGGGTACCGGTCCTAGTGGTTTTTCCCTTAACAAGGTTTCCACATTAAAATCCTTGTGTTATGTGTTTATGGTTTATTACTATACTATTTTACATTTCACATATGCATTTCTTGACTGATCGGTATACTCTGCATATTTACTGTGTTTCGATAAATAGTTAACTACTTATCGGTAATCATATAGAAAAGAGATTAGCAAAGCAATTCGACAAGTAGAAAATTGATTAAAGTTTTTCAAGGCATGCATCTTGTAGGACAGAAGATAAATTAAGACATAATTAGTCGTTATAATTTTTAAGAGTTGATTTAAGGATTAATTTTTTAGGCCACTGATTCACACCCCCCCCCTCTCAGTTATTACTAACAATTGGTATCAAACCTTGTGTGCTTAGAAGGAATTTTTCAAGACCTAAGCTAAAGACCACAAGATGAACAGACGAGATGTACCCAAGTTGAACAAAGATAATTTTCTTCATGGCAGAGCAAAATAAGACTCCACTTATCATGTATTGGTAATGATGTTACTCAATACTTAGATACTAAATATGTGATGCCCACACGAGCACCAACAGTTGAACAAATGAGAGAGAAGCTTGAGCACAATTGTATGATGATAGATCTTTCTTCCTCACTCTCTGATGTTGAGTTTGAAGATGTCAAAACCTGCAAAACTACAAAGCATATGTGGGACAAATTGATGCTTGTACATGGTGGTGAAAAAAAAATTTTGAGAGCCAAGGCAGAAAGCCTTAGAGGAAAGTTTGATGATCTCAAAATGAAAGAAGGTGAATGTTAGAAACAACTGAGAGGGGGGAGTGAATCAATGGCCTCAAAAACTTATCCTTATCTTAACCACCAATCAAATAAACCTCATATTATTATGTCCCTACAAGATGCATGCCATGAGATACTTATAATAATTAATTGTCTGTCAGTTTTCCTTTTCTGACTTTATTCTCCTTGATTACCGATAAGCAATCAAACTTATTTCCCAACACTTAGTAAATATGCAGAGTATTCTGATAAATCTAAAAATGCATATGTGAAATATAAATTAGTAAAGTAATAAACCATACACACATAACACAAGGATTTTAACATGGAAACCCTATTAAGGGAAAAACCACTAGGACCGGTACCCCAAATTTTCACTCTTCTGAAGTGAGCCCTGTTAGGATCCAACCCTGTTAAAGGTTAAAAACACACTGCTAGGTGTGACCTTGTTAGAGGATTTTATACATAGAGGTTGTCACTTAGTATTGGGCATCTATTTGCTACCATCCTTGAATCAGCCTCCTTCTTAGACTGTCAATAGGCTTAAAGAAAATCTAATGCTACTTTCATGAGTCAACCTTTTTGGCACTCCTTGGGATGTACCTCAATATATAGAAGACTATTAAGTCCTACTCTGTTAAGACACTTGATGCTTCAATGGTTAAACTGAAACATAATGACCTATTTCTAATGCAACTTGAATTGCATATTTTTAGATCTATTTAAGTAAATTACCTCTCTAATCAATGTATCAATTTAATTCTTTATGCTCCACACTTTTTGCTCTGTGATGTTGTGCTTCACTATTTGTTGGTGTCTGCAGAATTCTTTAGCTCTCCTTAAGCTTGATTGATCAGGACTGAATGAAGTTATCCTTCATCAATTTCTCTTCAGCATCCTCTTTCTATGCACTCCCCCTTTTTGTGATCCAGAAATGAATTAAGCTTGTCTCTTATATAGACATGATATTCATTGTTTCTTGATTCTTGATTCTTGATTATTGATTATTGGCGTGAAAAACAATCCAGCCAATCTGATTTAAAGTATAACTCCTGATTTATTTCATACTTATCTTTTTTCCAACTGTACAAATATTATTTAAATCAATCACTTAACTCTGGTCAAATAAAACAATGAAAACAACCAATTAAGTCTATCTTTAGCTCTTTCCAGCTAGATATTTTGATGTTTTATGAACTCTCTATTCTGTCGGTCAACTCTACAGTTAGTCGTTGGTGACAACTGCCAGTTCCGTCAGTGTGAATCTAGTCAGCTTCGGGATCTCCATCCATCAGGCATCATTGGATTTTACTCATTGGGAAACTCTTTTCTCAGCTCGTTAGGCATCCTGTGATTTTTCTTCATCGGGCAATACTGTCTTCTACTCGTCAGGTATCACTGTGACTTTGGTTCTTTTCCTTTACCGATGGTGTGCACTCCATCGGTGTTATCTGTCACTTAGTGAATACTTGAATTTTATACATTTCTAAAAGCATAATCTTTGTTCCATTGATTCTTTGAAGTCTTTGGCATTATATACATGATCATACAGATGATATCAAGTTGAAATCAATGACAATACAAACTGTTAACTGATTTAATGTCTTGCATTATCTTCAACTTAACATTATCAAACATTTAATCAGTTACATGTCATCAATCTCTCCCTTTGGAATTGATGGAAACATAAAATATTATCACACTATACTATTTCTAATACAATATAAAATACAATTATTGAGATTCATCAAACTACCAAAAAGTTTGTTTTGATAACCAATAAAAATGTTTGACCGTTGGTAAGCTCTGTGTTAGTTTAGATTTGATTCTTGCAGTTCTCTGTGTTTCTTTTTCTAATGTGTTGCATCCTTTCCTTGTTTCAATATCTCTCTTTTGATTGTTCTTCTTCTTTGATGTCTCTATCTCTTGTCAGCAACTCTCCCTTTGGATATAATCTCTCCATGTTGGAGTAATCTGATAATGGATAATCTTCTTTTTTTTATAGACTGTCATAATATGGAAACTTTCCCTCCCTTTGAAAACAATTCCAAACAAATATCTCACAGATATCTGTCATTAATGTCAAATAATCATTTTCTTCCATCTTGAATTTCCCTTATCCATCATCAATACAACAATATGCTCTGGTTCTCAGTTTTGATATATATCTTTATGTATATAGATGTAGCTTTGAAGTTCATCTTTTTGCTTGCATCAACATGAATTATATTCTGATAATATATAGGCTAACGTAGCCTTAGTCTTTTACTAACTCATAGACAATGGTTTGACCCCTAGTCATTTTCTCAGGTACTCAAATGTATCCTTGGGTAGTGGCTTGGTGAAGATATCAACTAATTACTCTTTTGATTGCACATACTCAAGTATCACTTCTTTTTCTTGAACTTGTTCTCTTAAATAATGATACTTGATTACAATGTGTTTAGTCTTGGAATGCATGACTGGATTCTTGGAAATGTTTATTGCACTGGTGTTATCACAATAGATAATCACTGGTTCTGAGATATTCATATGCATACCTTCCAGCAACTGTTTGATCCATGCAATATTTGAGTGGTTTGCAGTAGCAACAACATATTCTTCTTTTGCAGTAGACTGAGAGCTGCATCCTTACTTTTTGCTAATCCATGTGACAAGTCTGTCACCCATAAAGAATGCTCCTCTAGTTTTTCTCTTCCGGTCATCAAGATTTCTAGCCCAATAAACGTCAGTAAACACTTTTAGTTCAAATTTGCCTTCTCTTTTATACCATAAGCCAAATTCCTTAGTATTCTTCAGATATCTTAGGATTCTTTTCACAAAAGTCATATGTGATTCCCTGGGGTTAGCAGAAAATCTAGCAACAATTTATACTGCATGTGTAATATCTTGTCTAGTGTGTACAACATACATGAGTTTTTCAATCATTGATATGTACAAAGTCTGATTTACCTCTGTAGACCAAGAAATAACTTGATCTCTCCAAACATAGACATCTCAAATTATTTTCTCATGTCATCAGCAAATGATTTGCATAGCATATCATTGCCTCCAAATATGATGTCATCAACAAATATTTCAGCAATCAAAGTGTTAGCATCAGTATCTTCTTTTAAATAAAGATTATTATTTTCACTAGTCCTTACAGATCCAATACTTATTAAATAGGAATGAATTTGTTCATACCATGCTCTGGGAGCTTGTTTCAATCCATACAAGGCTTTGTGAAGTCTACATACCATGTCCTTTTCTGGATCAACAAACCCTTCTGGTTGTTCAATGTATACCTCTTCTTCAAGTATTCCATTTAGGAATGATGACTTGACATCCATTTGATATACTTTGAATCCTTTGTATGCAGCATAAGAAAGAAGTATTCTTACTCCTTATAGCCTAGAAATGGGTGCAAAGGTCTCTCCATAGTCTATACCTTCCTCTTGTGCATACCCCTTGCATACTAGTCTTGCTTTGATCCTTGTGACTTCATCACTCTCGTTCAACTTATTCTTGAATATCCATTTTGTACCGATGGCATTCTTGTCATCTAGTCTTGGCACAAGTGACCATGTTTTTTTCTTCTCAATTTTCTCAATCTCATCATTCATAGCACTTATACATTCTTCATTATCTAGTGCAGCATTGACATACTTTGGCTCAAACTCACAAATTAAATAATTTGAGGTTAAAGACTTACTTCTTTTTCTTGTACCATCTTTCTTATCTCTTATGATCTGGATCTCTGGATGGTTCCTTCTTACATATCTTGCAAGTACAGGTACAGTTTGTCTATCAGCTTGATCATATTCCTGATCTTCATTCTGTTCTTCATTACCTTGCACATTATGTTGATTATTATCCTGACCATCGGTAACAGCTGTCTAACCGTCGGTTGCAACATTTTGTTGTTCTGGGATTAAGAACTATTTCTCGGGTAGAGTGTTGGGTTCTACACAATATAGAAACTTGTTGTAGTCCTCTGGTTCTTTTGTTCTTTTCAGCTCATTCTTTTCTACAAACTCATCAATCTTTACATTTGCACTTTCAACTATTTTGTTAGAGGCCTTTATAAGACATTTAAAAGCTTTGCTTTTGGTAGAATACCCCAGAAAAATACCTTAATCACTTTTGGCATCAATCTTTCCATTTCTATCATCCTTTAAGACATAACATTGAGTACCAAAGATCTTGAAGTAACTTACATTGGGTTTTTTACCATACCATAGCTCATAAGGTGTCTTCTTTGTGTCCTTCTTCAATTGTACTCTATTTAGTGTATAAATAGCAGTGTTGATAGCTTCCCTCCAAAAAATTTGGGCGATGTATTTTTCTATCATCAGTGTTCTTTCACAATCAACTATTGATTTGTTCCTTCTCTCAACAATCCCATTTTGTTGTGGTGTTCTTGGTGCAGAAACCTGTCTTTTTATACCATGCTCATTACAGAAATTAGTGAATTCATCTGATATAAATTTCCCTCCTCTATCTGATCTCAAACATTTCAAGTCCTTACCACTTTGTTTTTCTACCATATCCTTATACCACTTAAACATCTTAAATGCTTCAGATTTATCTTTTAGAAACATAACTATCATCATTCTAGAGTAATCATCAACAAAGAGAATAAAATATCTATCTCCATAATAGCTCATTGTCCTCATAGGTCCACATAAATCAGTATGGACTAATTCTAGAATATCATCAGATGTATGGGTTTTACTTTTGAAACTAGACTTTGTCATTTTACCTTTTGATAATTTTTGCACATGATGTTGTCTGGCTTTGTCATCATCGATAAGCCTCTTACATTTCTTCTTCTACTTATTTTTATCATGTTTTCAAAATTTACATGACACAATCTTTTATGCCACAACCATGTCTTCATTTCTAGTCATTAAGTAGGTGGTGTTAGTATCATTCAGATAGAATAAGTTACCTTTAGTCTGTTCACCGATACCAATGAGTTTTCCTGATTCATTGAAGATCTTTGCCTTCTTGTTCTCAAATTCTACTCTGTGACCTGAATTATTCAGCTGAGAAACACTCAACAGATTATAATTCAATCCTTTTACCCAATAAGCATTTTCACATTTAATAAGGTTATTCAACATTATAGTTCCTTTACCTTCAACCAGACAAGGTGTATCATTACCCATTCTTACTGTACCACCATTATAATACTCAAAAGTATTAAAATTTTCTTTGTCACCAGTCATGTGGTGAGTGCAGCCACTATCTATAATTTGTATGTCATTCTTGCTAACCTTAGATATGAGTGCAGTTTCTACATACCTTTCATCTTCATCTGAATCATCTTTCGCAGCTACAAATACCATCTCAATGTCTTCATCAGGTTCGGTGTCAGTATCTTCATCTTTGCAAGTAGCTAGGTAGCTAGCCTTCTTTCCTTTATCCTTGTAGTCTTGGGTATCTCTTCTTTCTAATTTTCGGTAACTTCTGTAATATTTGTTATCACCTCTGTCAGATTTCTTCTCAAAAGATCTGTCATTACCTTTGTCATCTTTTCTTCTGTTAGTACATCTTGCAGCAAAGTGTCCAATCTCTCTACAATTAAAGCATACAAGTGGTAACTTTCCTTTGTATTTACCTTTGCCTCTCTACATCCTCCTTTCCATGAGTGCTTCTATTTCATCTAGATCTTCTTCTTCACTTTCACTTTCACTATCTCTTCTAGATGTGTGTCTTTGACTTGATTTGCTTATTCTCATAGAAGACTTAAATGCAAACTCTAAGTTTGGTAAGATGCTATTATCAATGTTATTATCTCAAATGAAATCAATCTACCAATTAAACTATCAAGAGTAACTATGTTGTTTGCTACTGCTCTCATTTCTTGAATAGAAAAAACTCTAATAGCATATATAGGTAGTAAGGTTCTTAATATTTTACTTACCATTGTCTCCTCTTCAAGTGTACCTCCAACACCTCGTATAGCATTGACTACTTCTTTTATTCTTGTGCTATAATATGTGATGTTTTCTCCTTCTTTCATTCTGAGAACATCAAATTTTCCTCTAAGGCTTTCTGCCTTGGCTCTCAGAACAATTGTATCACCTCCATGTACAAGCTTCAGTTTGTCCCACATTTTCTTTGCAGTTTTTCAATCCTTGACATCTTCAAATTCAACATCAGAGAGTGAGGAAGAAAGTTCTATAACCATGCAGTTATGCTCATGCTTCTCTCTTAATTGATCTACTGTCAAAGCTCCTATAGGAAACACATATTCAGTATCTAAGTATTAAGTAACATCATTACCAATACCTGATAAGTGGAGTCTTATCATGATCTACCATGAAGTAAAGTTGTCTTTGTTCAACTTGGGCACATCTCGTCTATTCATCTCTTGATCCTGACTTAGGTCTTGAAACCTTCCTTCTAAGCACACAAGATTTGATACCAATTGTTAGAAATAACTGAGAGGGGAGGTGAATCAGTGGCCTCAAAAACTTATCCTTATCTTAACCACCAATCAAATAAACCTTAGATTATTATGTCCCTACAAGATGCATGCCATGAGATACTTATAATAATTAACTGTCTGTCAGTTTTCCTTTTCTGACCTTATTCTCCTTGATTATCGATAAGCAGTCAAACTTATTTACCGACACTCAGTAAATATGCAGAGTATACTGATAAATCCAAAAATGCATAGGTGAAATGTAAAACAGTAAAGTAATAAACCATACACACATAACACAAGGATTTTAACGTAGAAATCCTGTTAAGGGAAAAACCACTGGGACCGGTACCCCAAATTTTCACTCTTCTGAAGTGAGCCCTGTTAGGAGAAAACTTTGTTAAAGGTTACAAACACACTGTTAGGTGTGACCTTGTTAGATGATTTTATACATAGAGGTTGTCACTTAGTATCGAGCATCTATTTGCTACCATCCTTGAATCAGCCTCCTTCTTAGACTGTCAATAGGCTTTAGGAAAATCTAATGCTACTTTCATGAATCAACCATTTTGGCACTCCTTGGGATGTACCTCAATATATAGAAGACTGTTAAGTCCTACTCTGTTAAGAGACTTGATGCTTCAATGTTTAAAGTGAAACATAATGACCTATTTCTAATGCAACTTGAATTGCAGATATTCAGATCTATTTAAGTACATTACCTCTCAGTTCAATGTATCAATTTAATTCTTTGTGCTCCACACTTTCTACTCTATGATGTTGTGCTTCACTATTCATCGATGTCTGCAGAATTCTTTAGCTCTCCTTTAGCTTGATTGATCAGGACTGAATGAAGTTATCCTTCATCATTTTCTCTTCAGCATCCTCTTTCTATTAACTCCCCCTTTTCATGATCTGGAAATGAATTAAGCTTGTCTCTTATATAGACATGATATTCACCATTTCTTGATTCTTGATTCTTGATTCTTGGCATGAAAAACAATCTAGCCAATCTGATTTAAAGTATAACTCCTGATTTATCTCGTAGTTATCTTTTTTCCAACTGTACAAATATTCTTTAAATCAACCACTTAACTCTGGTCAAATAAAACAATGAAAACAACTAGTTAATTCTATCTTTTGCTCTTGCCAGCTATATATTTTCTCATTTTTTAAACTCTTTGTTCTGTCGGTCAACTTTGTAGTTAGTCATCGGTGACAACTGCTAGTTCCGTCGGTGTGACTCCATTCAGCTTTAGGATCTCTGTCTATCAGGCATCATTGCATTTTACTCATCAAGCAACTCTGTTCTCAGCTCGTCGGGCATCCTATGATTTTGCTTCATCGGTCAATACTATATTCTGCTCGTCGGGTATCACTGTGACTTTGGTTGTTTGCCTTTACCGATGGTGTGCACTCCGTTAGTGTTATCTGTCACTTAGTGAGTACTTGACTTTTATGCATTACTGAAAGCATAATATTTTTTCCATTGATTCTCTGAAGTCTTTGGAATTATATACATGACCATACAGATGATATCAAGTTGACATTAATGACAATACAAACCATTAACTGATTTAATGTCTTGCATTATCTTCAACTTAACATTATCAAACATTTAATCAGTTACATGTCATCAGTAAAAACATCACTTAGTACAGCACAAGAATCAAAGAGGTAGTCAATGCTATCCGAGGAGTTAGAGGTGTACTAGAAGAAGATACAGTGGTAAGTAAAATTCTAAGAACCTTATTGCCTACTTATGCTATTAGAGTATCTTCCATTAAAGAAATGAGAGCAGTAGCAAATAGAAATGTTACTCTAGATAGTTTGATTGGAAGACTGATTTCATTTGAGATGAATAAATTTGATAATAGTGTCTTACCAAACATAGAGTCTGCATTCAAAACTTCTATGAGAATAAGTAAATCAAGTCATAAAAATACTATGAGAAGAGATAGTGATAGTGAAAGTGAAGAAGATGATCTTGATGAAATTGAAGCACTTATGGATAGAAGAATGCATAGAGGAAAAGGTAAATTACCACGTGTTTGTTTTAATTGTAAAGAGATTGGAGACTTTGCTGCAAGATGTACTAACAGAAGAAAAGATGATAGAAGTAATGACAGATCATTTGAAAATAAATCTGACAGAGGTGATTACAGAAGCTACCGACAATTAGAAAGAAGAGATACCCGATACTACAAGGACCAAGGAAAGAAGGCCAGTTACCTAGAAAAATGCAAAGATGATGATATTGACACCGAATATGATAAAGACATCGAGATGGTGCTTGTAGTAGTAAAAGATAATTTAGATGATAATGAAGAAAGGTATGTAGAAACTGCACTCATATCTAAAGTTATTAAAAATGATGTATGGATCATAGATAGTGGCTACACTCACCATATGACCGGTGATAAGCAAAAGTTTGAGACTTTTGAGTACTATAAAGGTGGTTCAGTAAGAATGGGTAATGACATACCTTGTCCAATTGAACATAGAGGAACCATAATGTTGAATAACCAAATAAAATGTGAAAATGCTTATTGGGTAAATAGATTGAATTATAATCTATTGAGTGTTTCTCAATTGAATAATTCAAGTCATAGAGTAGCATTTGAAAATAAGAAGGCAAAGATCTTAGATAAATCAAGAAATTTGATTAGTACCGGTGAGAAGACAAAACGTAACTTATTCTATCTGAATGATACTGACACCACTTGTTTGATTGCTGCAAACAAAGACATATGGTTGTGGCACAAAAGATTGTGTCATGTGAAATTTGACAACATGATAAAAATTAGCAAAAATATAAATGTAAGAGGTTTACCCACGATGGTTAAGCCTGACAATATCATGTGTAAGAATTGTCAAAAGGGTAAGATGACAAAGTCTAGTTTCAAAAGCAAGACCCATACATCTGATACAATTCTAGAATTAGTCCATACTGATTTATGTGGACCTATGAGGACAAAAATTTATTATGGAGATAGATATTTCATTCTCTTTGTTGATGATTACTCTAGAATGATGATAGTCATGTTTCTAAAAGATAAATCAGAAGCATTTTAGATGTTTAAATGGTATAAGGAAATGGTTGAGAAGCAAAGTGGTAAGGAGTTAAAATGCTTAAGGTCAGATAGAGGAGGGGAATTTATTTCAGATGAATTCACTAACTTTTGTAATGAGCATGGAATCAAAAAATAGGTCTCTGCACCAAGAACACCACAACAAAATGGAATTGTTGAAAGAAGGAATAGATCCATAGTTGATTATGCAAGGACACTGATGATAGAAAAAGGCATCACCCAAATCTTCTTGAGAGAAGCTGTCAATACTATTGTTTACACATTGAATAGAATACAATTGAAGAAAGACACCAAGAAGACACCTTATGAGCTTTGGTATGGATACACACCAAATGTAAGTTATCTCAAAAATTTTGGAAGTCAGTGCTGTATCTTAAAAGATGATAGAAATTGAAGACTTGACTCCAAGAGTGATGAAGGAATCTTTCTAGGGTATTCTACCAAGAGAAAGGCTTATAAATGTCTAAACAAAGATACTAACAAAATTGTTGAAAGTGCAAATGCAAAGATAGATGAATTTGCAGAGAAAAATGAAAAGGAAAGCACTAAAGAACTAGAGGACTACAATAGGTTTACATACAATGAGGAACATGACACTCTAATCGACCAACAATGTAGAGCTCCCAAGAAATAGATCATTGCACCCAAGCATCAGGTTGCAAATACTGACAATCAGAATATTGCTCAAGATGATTCACAAAGTGATGGAAAATAGAATGAAGAACAAAATGATGATCAAGCCAATAGACACAGAGTTGAACTTATACCTGCCAAATATGTCAAAATGAACCATCCACAGAACCAGAAGTAAGTCTCTAAATACAAGACGTCTTATTTATGATTATGAGCCCAAATCTATCAATGTTGCACTAGATAATGATGAATGGATAAGTGCTATGAATGAAGAGATTGAGTAGATAGAGAAAAACAAGACATGGACACTTGTACCAAGACCAGATGACAAAAATGTCATCGGCACAAAATGGATATTCAGAAATAAACTAAATGAGAATGGAGAAGTCACCAGAAATAAAGCAAGACTAGTATGCAAGGGGTATGCACAAGAAGAAGGAATTGACTATGGAGATACCTTTGCACCTATTGCTAGGCTAAAAGAAGTGAGAATATTACTTGCTTATGCTTCATGTAAAGGATTCAAGTTATATCAAATGGATGTCAAGTCTGCATTCTTAAATGGAATATTTGAAGAAGAGGTATACATTGAACAACTAGAAGGGTTTGTTGATCCAGACAACAAGAACATGGTATATAGACTAAAAAAATCCTTGTATGGATTGAAACAAGCACCTCGAGCCTGGTATGAAAGACTCCATTCCTATCTTATAAGTATTGGATTTGTAAGGACTAGTGAAAATAGTAATCTTTATTTAAAGGAAGATACTGATGCTAACATTTTGATTGCTGAGATATTTGTTGATGACATCATATCTGGAGGCAATGATATGCTATGAAAATCATTTGCAAATGAAATGAGCAAAGAGTTTGAGATGTCTATGTTTGGAGAGATCAAGTTCTTTCTTGGTCTACAAATCACGCAACAAGATGAAGGTATTTTCATTACACAATCCAAGTACATCAAAGAAGTACTAAAAATATTCAAGATGGAAGAGTCCAAACTAGTTGGAACACCGATGGAAGCTGGATGCAAATAGACAAAGGAATACAAGTCATCAGAGGTAAATCAGAGTTTGTACAGATCTATGATTGGAAAACTCATCTATGTTGTACACACTAGACCAGATATTGCACATGTAGTAGGAATAGTTGCTAGATTTTTGGCTAATCCTAGGGAATCACATATGACTACTGTGAAAATAATCCTAAGATATCTGAAGAATACCGAGGAATATGGCTTATGGTATAAAAGAGAAGGAAAATTTGAACTTAAGGTTTTTATCGATGTTGATTGGGCTGGAAACATTGATGACCGAAAGAGCACAACTAGAGGAGAATTCTTTATGGGTGACATACTTGTCACATGGATCAGCAAGAAGAAAGGATGCATCTCTCAATCTACTACAAAGGCAGAATATTTTTTTGCTACTACAAACTGCTCAAATATTGCATGGATAAAACAGTTACTGGAAGGTATGCATATGAAAATTTTAGAACCAGTAATTATCTTCTGTGATAATACAAGTGCAATAAACATTTCCAAGAATCTAGTCATGCGTGCTAAAACAAAGCATATTTTCATCAAGTATCATTATTTGAGAGAACAAGTTCAGGCAAAGGAAGTGATACTTGAGTATGTACAATCAAAGGAACAATTGGCCGATATCTTCACCAAGCCACTACCCAAGGATGCATTTGAATACTTGAGAAAGAGACTAGGGGTCAAACCCTTTTCTACTAGTCAGTAAGCTGACTAGAAGGTTACATCAGCCTGTATATTATCAGAATATCATTCATGTTGATGCAAGTAGAGAGATGGACTACAAAGATACATATATACACACAACAAGTTATTTATCTACTCCAAGCACCAGAGTTATTACCGATGGATTGGAAAATTCAAGGAATATATTATGGATAGAAAGGATCCATTTGACATTGTTGTCAAAAATACTTATTTTGCAAAATCTATGTTTGCAAAGATGTTTGTTTGGCATTGTTGTCAAAGGGAGAGATTATATCCATTATCATCTCAGGAAGAGATCATATCCATTGAAGTATACAAAGGGAGAAAATGTAACAAGAAAGGGAGAGTACACACAAAGGAAGAGAATTACTGACAAAAGACATCACAAGAAAGGAGAACAGTCAAAGGGAGAGAGTTTGACATAGAAGGAGAACACATCACATCAGAGAAGTAAAAGATTCTACATATATCCAATGAAGGGATTGAAGACAGAAAGAAAGTTGCAAGAATCAAATCAAAGCTATTTGAGCTTACCGATAGCCAGACAATTATAATAGTTACATTAGGGAAGCTTGATGAAACTGTATATTTCATATTGTATTAGTAATAATATAGTATGATAATGTAGTATGTTGCCATCAATGCCAAAGGTAGAGATTGATGACATGTAACTAATTGAATGTTTGAAGATGTTAAGTTGATGTTCATACAAGGCATTAAATATGTTAATGTATTGTATTGTCATTGAAGTCAACTTGATATAATCTGTATGGTCATGGAAATATTGCCAAAGACTTCAAAGAATCGATGAATCAAGACTATTCTATCAGTAATGCATACAAGTCAAGTATTCACTAAGTGACTGCATACACCAATGGAATGCACACCGACAGTTAGAGTAAAAGAGTAGAGTCACAGTGTTACCCGATGACCTAATGCACTGCATTACCAATGAGCAGAGTTACAGTGTTTCCTGATGAGAAAAACATAGAGTAACTTGACAGAAAGAATTCCAGTGTTTCCTGACGGAGAAGACAAGGATGGAGATCCCGATGACAATTGAATTCACACCGATGAAACTGTCATTCATCATCGATGACTAACTAAAGTGTTGACCGACATAACAAAGAGTTATAGAAAATGAGAAAATGCTTAGTTTTCAAGAAGCTAAAGATAGAATCAAAGGATACTTATCATTGTTTTAATCATCCAGATAAAGCTAGAGATAAGTAATTGATTTAAAGCTGATTTGTCTAGTTGGCAAGAAGATCTCTTTGAGATAAATCAGGAGTTTTCTTTAAATCTATTGGTGAGAATTGTGGAACCGGCCAAGAATCAAGAAATTCAAGAAAAGGGGAAATCATGTCTATATAGAGACAAACTCAATTCATTACAAATGGGGGAATTAGGTGAGAAGAGAAAGAGAAGAGGAAAGATGCTAAAGGAAATCTGAAGGAGAAGAAAGTCTTCAATTAGTCCTGACCAACAAGGTGAGGAAAGAGCTAGATTCTGCAGGCACTGACAAATAGTGAGATAAGCATCACAAAGAAGAACATTGTGGAGCAAAGGTATAAGTGATTATATTGATCAAAGAGGTAATGGACTTACAATAGATCTGAAAATTTGCAATTGAGTTGTATGTATGAACAGATCATTAGTGTTTCAGTTTAATCATTGAAGCATAAAGCCTCTTAACCAAGCAGGACTTAAAAGTATTTTACAATTGAGATACATCCCAAGGAGTATCAAAAAGTTTGATCACAAAGTAGCATTAGATATGCCTGATACCTATTGACAGGCCAAGAGAGTTTGATCAAGGATGGTAGCATTAGATGCGAGATACTAGTTGAAAAACTATTTCTAAATCCTCTAAAAAGGTCATACCTAATAGTGTTTTTGTAACCTTTAACAAGGTTGGCTCCTAACAGAGCTCACTTCAGAAGAGTGAAAATTTGGGGTACCGGTCCCAGTGGTTTTTCCCTTAACAAGGTTTCCATGTTAAAATCCTTGTGTTATGTTTTTATGGTTTATTACTTTACTATTTTACATTTCACATATGCATTTTTGGATTGATCAGTATACTCTACATATTTACTATGTTTTTGTAAATACTTAACTGCTTATCGGTAATCATACAGAAAAGAGATTAGCAAAGCAATCTGACAAGTAGAAAATTGATTAAATTTTTTCAAGGCATGCATCTTGTAAGATAGAAGATAACTTGAGACATAATTAGTGGTTATAAGTTTTAAGGGTTGATTTAAGGATTAATTTTTGAGGCCACTGATTCACCCCCACCCCCCCTTCCCTCTCAGTTGTTACTAAAAAAAACTTCTTATTGAGTCTCAAAGAATACCTTTCCCAAATTAAGAGTCATTTCCTTAGCAATGGTGATGGGTCTGCAGTCATCCTTCTTTGCTGCTAGATTCTAACCTTTGTTTCTTTCTTGATCATCAAAGTTGAATATACTCTCCAAGGTGACTAAAAATTTGGGTCAATTATTGGAATTGAGCCTCATAATATGATCTCCATATTGGCTATTCCTCTTAGACTAATTTTTAGTAGAGAACTCTGCTTCATGTTGTAGAAAATTGACAATTTGCAAATTAGAATATGAAACTTTCCAATTCATGCAATTGTCTGGGACAGAAGGCCTTACAAGAAGTTTGATATTTTTTTCTTTTGTGTATGCAACATGCTCTAGTATTTCGTAATGAGCACCAACTATTGCAACTCTATCAGCATGTTTGTTCTTATTTCTAGGAACACTTTGAATGTTGAAAGCTTGGAAGGCCTCAAGTAGATCCCAAACTATGTGTTTGTATGATTTGAGGAGGTTTTTGTTTGTAAAATTCTTATTTATAATCTAATTAACAACCAACTCCCTTTATTCAAAGACTTGTAGGATTTTATACCTTTTCTCTTTGTAATTTGGATACCTTGCATCAAGGCTTCATACTTAGCCACATTGTTAGTTCAACAAAATGAACAAGCGTTCCCTATTAACAAAATGACAAGGTGCCTGGTAGGACGTTGGATGCACATGGGTGAGGGTTATTTCTTTCTTTAAAGGTACCTTGATTGAGTAGGTATGAGCATATATATATTTCTTAGGGATGGATCTGGGAGGTAACAAATGTCTCTCCTATGCTCACCAAGTGATGATATGTGACTGTACGAGATTCGCTAGTGATATCCACCCGCTATAATTGAACTCCCTCTATTCCAATCCAAATCCACCTCACCCTTTAGAATAGTATAGGCATGTGGGGATGAGACGTAAACCTCCAGATTTCCCACCCACCTTCTTTACTACTGGACAAATCATTACCGAGCTTTTCTATAGGCCCTTCGATACCAATCAGATTAGGAGTGATTCATCAATACACCAATCACCAGAAGACCTAATAACCAATATCCCTTATCTTTCATCCATCTCTTCGCTACACCTACCCAATATGAGATAGTAACAAGGTAGAAGTAGGGATTTACCTCTTGAAAGCTAGATCAAATCCTCCAAACACTGAAGAGCCTTCTACTTTCATGACAAGGAGAGGGAAGGCAGAGCCAAATTCATATCTAAAAAAGTACATTTATAAGAAGGTTTGGCCCTCTATATCAATTGTTGGAGTGAGTAATGATCCCAAAACTAGTACACACACTCTTTCCTATATGCCTAGGAGGGGCCCCTATGCAAGGTGGGGAAATAGCAAGTCAAGGATACATTTGTCTTCTTCTATTAGAAATGTTGCAACTGGAACCTCCAAAAGATTTTGATCAAATAAGATGTATCCAAACCAACCAAACAAATGGGCCTAAAGAAATAGCAAATATCCTCCACCATAGAATAGTAGGGGCCCACCCCTAAAAGAAAGTAGGAACTAAGGATTGCTCCATTTAAACCCACCCAAAATGCACCAAGTGATACTCTGGGAGGTGAACTATGCATAAAGATTGAATGTGGAAGATGTCGATATTCATGGTTGCTTAGGTCGGTCTTCAATTAATTTGCTAAGACATCTATAACAAGTAGATTCCACCCCACCCAAATCTATCTCATCATCTCATGTGTCACACCATAACCGCAACTCAGGGTGAATCTATTCTTATTGTTCTCATTATGGGTTCACATATTCTTGACTCCCAGCTGCATCGATGTAGGAGCGTGTATCTCAGAATCTTGGGTTCACATTTCAATTCATTCTATTATTTAGACTACTATAGTCTAACTCATTTACCTTGAATGCATCTCTCCTAGGTGCACCCATTTTGTCATGCATGTGTCTGAGTGAGCATTACTTCTTATTCTCCCTACCAGATCTCATCAAATCGCATCTCGGGGCCTAGCCATTTCCCCCCACCTGGCCCTAACTACCTAGATGGTTGGCGAACAATGGATCAAAAATTATGGAATCAAAGAAAACTCCTTACTCCAACCAATCTCACCTTCTTTGATCTAAACTGAGTATCTTTGATCCATCCCACCAGTTTCCTCTTGGTTCACCTATTATGGTTCTTTGGGACATGTTAATGCATCTATAATATCACCCACACGCCATAAGAAACTATAGGTGTGCACGATAATAGACTGATGACTTCTCTAGCTCTTGGTCAATTAGTAGAGGTGAATAGTTAGGGATAATGGAGAGAGACCAGGACTCAAACATTAGAATCTCTAATTGGTGGGAAAGAAAGTTTACTAGTGGTTACTTTGCGTCCAATCGGGTAGCTCCTGTCCTGATTTGATTGGTGAGATTTCTTGTTGTTGACCTCAATACCGGTCTACCTTTCCTCAACTAAACTATACTAGAATCCCCCCCCACCCCCCACCCCCTCTATATAGTATAGTTCTCCCAAACACCTAAGGATGTATTACCTCAATTTCCCAATTCACTCAATTGAGAGAGGGTTGGTTGAGTTAGAATGCTTTGTTCCTATGTTAGGAGGCAGCCTTTCGAGTCCAAATATATCATATCAATCAGAGAATAAGAAACCTTGAATCCCTTCATAAGTCATAGGGGCGGGGTGGGAGGGAATGGCTAGGTATTTTCTTTAGGCACTATTCACCAGGTTAGTTGGTCTAATAAATATATCTTGTCTAGCTTTGGTAACTATAAAAACTGGGTGGGGGGGAATGACTAGGGTGGGAGGAGATAGTTTAGGAAAGTAGTACCGCAAAATAGATAGTCACATTCACCCAACTATAGGAGGGGGGCTCCCCTCAAGCTTGACCTCAACTCATCAAGAGCAACATCAATCATTAATCATGCTCTAGCTCTAGCGGTAGGTTTGTTTCATTCTTCAGTTAGAATTGATCTGGTCAGATCTGTTTGAATCTTTGGCATGGATGAAGCATTTTTCCTTTCGGTACAACTTTAAGATTTTTCCCTACCCCCACAATATTATTTCAATTAAATATGGAAGATACTAGGCCCAATAATAATGCCATAGGGCATTTCTCGAATGCAATGTTTCTTCGTGTTGTTGCACACATCAATAATAGCTCGATTCATTGGGAGGCCCCTACGGCTTCTAAGGCCTCGGCCCATTTTCCTGTTGCATTGAGGGTGGGAGGCCCCTACTATTATATGGGTTTTTTGGGCACCCACCGATCATAATACATTAGTAATAGGAATCTCATTCCCAGAGTTGGAAATAGTGCCAGACAATGCACTCATGGTACTTCCAAGCGTTCACTGACTCGAGTGCCTTGACTTCATCTCTCTATCTCCCAGGATTTTTTGTACCTGACGGACCTTAGCAATGATGAGAGTTTGGTAGCAAGATTTATCTCCCTCCACCATTCATTTCTATCCTCCCACCCACATGTCGACTCATGTTGATTTCCCCCCTCCCTTTATATTATGTGGGGTAGGGTTATTGATAGCACCTTATCTCCCTCTCAACCTGGCCTATTGTGCATGTAATTGAGTATGTATGGTGAAGCTCAATATCAATAGTTGTTTAGCCACCCCAGGTGGGGAGGAACTATAGACCCTAGGTGGATCATGCTTTCGAAGGATCTAGCAATATCAATCAAGAGTGGGTGAATAGGGAGAGGAGTCTATTGGGAAATATCTACTGGATAAAATCCATAAGTCATTTTTTTTGTCCATCCCACTGCTAGGGGATAGGGTTGGCAATGGATAAACTCATTTTATTATTCCCAATGATAAGGCTTCAATTGTCCATCTGCCCTATTCTATGAAATGGTTCATTTCCTTTAGCTTTGACTTCAAGGCGGGCTCGATTCATGATTGGGCAACCTACCTACCTCTATAATTGGGTGGGAGGGAGGATGAAGGTTGTGGGGGGATATAGTTCCATAAAAACTTTCAAATAATCCCTCTCCTTAAGGCATGCACTGCCTTTGAAACTCCACCTCTCCGTCTGCATTGGGAATTTCAACTATAATTATCGACTTGTACATCTTGAAAGCACTCGATCGCTAAGATTTGAATTCATATCTCTGCATGTAGATTTTTTTTGAATAAATATGTAGATAACATATACAAATCCATGCTTTTACACTCTTCTTCTTGGTCACTTCTCTCATCAAATTCACTCTTATCCTCAATGGCGGGCATCGTCAAGTCACATTAGTTCCCCTCTAATGAGCCTCTTTTGGTCAATCTTCATAGTGGAGAAAAGAGAGTCTCTTATATAATATGTCTTTAGATATGGAGGGTGATGGTGGCTCAAGTGGATCAAATCCCCTCCCATTAGAATAGTAGGTTTGGTCGGTAGTTTATTTTCAGACAGGTTGGGTCTTGAATCCCCAATGAACATGTTTTCAAAAGGGCACTTTAGACCTGATCTATGCGTTAATATGAGCTTTCTTACCACCCTTAGAAAGAAGAAAAGTTGAGAAGTTTCCTTCCCTCATCGAATAGAGAAGAAGGGTTGTTAGAATAAGGGATAGCCATAAACTCCCTACCCCCTACTATTGAAAGGGAATGGGCAGATTACGGGATAACCTTATAAAAAGTAGGGTGTAAACTCCCTACCCCCTACTATTGAAAGGGAGTTACAAGAAACTTTCCAATTCATACAATTATCTGGGACAAAAGGCCTTACAAGAATTTTTATATTTTGTTCTTTCATTTATGCAACGTTCTCTAGTATTTCATAATGAGAACCAACTATTGCAAGTCTATCACCATGTTTGTTCTGATTTCTAGGAACACTTTGAATGTTGAAAGCTCGGAAGGCCTCAAGAAGATCCCAAACTCTGTGTTTGTGTGATTTGAGGAGGTTTTTATTTGTAACATTCTTATTTATAATCTAATTAACAACCAACTCCCTTTCTTCAAAGACTTGTAAGGATTTTATACCTTTTCTCTTTGCAAGTTAGAGACCTTGGATCAAGGCTTCATACTTAGCCACATTATTAGTGAAAAACAATTAAGTCTAAATGAAAATTAGAGTTTCTCCAATCTTGGATAAATAAGCATTACACCAGCACCTAAACTATTCTTATTCCTTGAGCCATTAAATAACATATCCCATAATCCATCAGTATCTTCATGTTCTTTCATGAGAGTGGGAATAGGGGCATCCTCCTCGTGTATGTAATAGGTTCCATGGATTGTCTCTTCATTATCTTGTACTAGATCAAATCAAAAAGGATCATCATACTCATCTAAGAGATAATTAATAACCTCTATCAAGATAGTAGCAGGTTCATAGATTATGCATTCTCATTCCCCTTCATGGAGTGTACAATTCATGTTTATGGGGCTAGGGGTATATGGATCTATGTGATTGAGAGATAATGGATCTAACTATTCCGTATCAATTCCTAAATAACATGTATGATAAACCAGATTCTATATGTCCACCTATCTTGGCAATGAAGTCCCTAGAGAGGCCGAGGGAAAAGTGTGTAGGAAGATCAATAACTGATATGGCTTGTATGACTGTGCAACTAGAGTATTCATGCAATTCCAATTTTATATCTTTTGATTTCCCTATGGTTTGGACAAAAATATCATCCAATTGGACCACCCCTTTTGTCACAAGATCATATTTAATACCTAGAAGGTCAGCTACCTTCTTTGGCATGATTAAGCTACTAGTTCCCAGGTCTATCATACAACTGTAAACTAGTTTATCTCCAATAATTAAAGAGAGATAAAAAGGAGGAGGTTTATATTTCTTACTTGTATTTTCCTCCTTTCTAGGTTCCACAAGACTTGTTGCTTCATTTCATGTTTCACTTATTGTTGTTGGTTCTTTTTGAATGCTTATAGTCTTCGATTCCTCTTGTAGTAGTTTCAGTTGTGGTGGAATTGATGTGGCATCCCACATAGATATAGGCATGTTGTTATTTTTCATCTGATCCATAATATTAAAAGGAATACCAAATGACTTTGATGAAACCTTACTAACTACAGGTTCTCATCTTTGAATCAAAGCATCCTGAGGTTGTTTTAGCTTCTTATTACTCTGGTGTATATTCGGTGTCTGCAAAATTCTTTAGCTATCCCTTAGATTGATTGATGAGGACTGTATGAATTTTATCCTTCACCAGTTTCTCTTCAGCATCTTTCAATTCACTCCCCTATGTATCTGAGTGCATACGAAAATGAATTATGTTTGTCTCTTATATAGACATGATATTCATTAATTCTTGATTCTTAATTCTTGGCGTGAAGAACAATCCAGCCAATTTGATTTACGGCTTTAACTCCTGATTTATCTCATAGTTATCTTCTTTCCAATTGTATAAATCAATTCATTTAACTATGGTCAAATAAAACAAATAAAAAAATCAGTTAATTCTATCCTTAAGCTCTGCCAGCTAGATATTTTGTAATTTTCTGATCTCTCTATTCTATTGGTCAATTCTGCAATTCATCGCCGGTGACAAATGTTAGTTCCATTGGTGTAACTTCAGTTAGCTTCAGAATCTCTATATATCGGGCATCATTGGATCTTTCTCGTTGGGCAACTCTATTTTCAGCTTGTCAGGCATCCTGTGATTCTGCTTCGTTGGGCAACACTTTCTTCTGCTCGTCGGGCATCACTGTGACTTTATCTCTATCTTTATCGGTGGTGTGCACTCCATCGGTGTTGTCTATCACTTAGTGAATACATGAATTTTATGCATTGTTGAAAGCATAATCATTGTTCCATTGATTCTCTAAATTCTTTAGCATTATGTGTATGACCATACAGATGATATCAAGTTGACATCAATGACAATACAAACCATTAACTGATTTAATGTTTTGCATCATCTTCAACTTAACATTATCAAACATTCAATCAGTTACATGTCATCAATCTCTCCCTTTGGCATTGATGGAAACACACTATATTATCACACTATACTATTTCTAAAACAATATGAAATACAATTGTTGAGATTCATCAAATTACCAAACAGTTTGTTTTGATAACTGATAAAAATGTATGACCATCGGTAAGCTCTGTGTTAGCTTAGATTTCATTCTTGTAGCTTTCTTTTTTTCTTCTTCTGATGTGTTGTGACCTCTGTTTGTGTCAATTTCTCTCTTTTGAATTTTCTGCTTCTTGATGTCACTATCTTTTGCTTGCAACTTTTTATACAAATTCTCTCCCTATGGATATAATCTCTCCCTGTTTGGAGTAATCTGTTAAAGAATAGTTTCTGATGAAAATATGGATACATTCTCTCCCTTTGACAACAATGCTAAACAAATATTTGTCAAATATCAAACATCCTGTCAAACAATTTCTTCTCTCCATAATATATTCCTTGAATTTCCCTTATCCATCATCAATACACAATATGTTCTGGTTCTTGATTCTAATATATACCTTTTTGTATATAGATGTATCTTTGAAGTTCATTTTCTACTTGCATCAATCATGAATGATATTCTAATAACATATGGCTGATGTAGCCTTCAGTCCTTTTACTGACTGGTAAACATGGGTTTGACCCCTAGTCTTTTTCTCAGGTACTCAAATGTATCCTTGGGTAGTGGCTTGGTGAAGATATCGGCCAATTGTTCTTTTGATTGCACATATTCAAGTATGACCTCTTTTTCTTGAACTTGTTCTCTTAAATAATGATACTTGATGGCAATGTGTTTAGTCTTTGCATGCATGACTGGATTCTTGGAAATATATATTGCACTAGTGTTATCACAGTAGATAATTACTAGTTCTATGATCTTCATATGCATACCTTCCAGCAACTGTTTGATCCATGCAATATTTGAGCATTTTGCAGTAGCAGCAACATATTATGCTTCTACAGTAGACTGAGAGATGCATCCTTGCTTCTTGCTAATCAATGTGACAAGTCTGTCACGCATAAAGAATGATCCTCCAGTTGTGCTCTTTCGATCATCAAGATTTCCAGCCCAATCAACGTCAGTAAAAAATTTCAGTTCAAATTTGCCTTCTCTGCTATACCATAAGCCAAATTCCTTAGTATTCTTCAGATATCTTAGAATTCTTTTCATAGCAATTATATGTGATTCCTTGGGGTTAGCAGAAAATCTAGCAAAAATCCCTACTGCATGTGCAATATCTGGTCTAGTGTGTATAACATACATGAGTTTTCCTATCATTGATCTATATAGAGTCTGATTTACCTCTATTGTCTTGTCTTCTTTTGTTAATTTGCATCCAGTAGCCATTGGTTTTCCAATAGGTTTGGAATCTTCCATCTTGAATATTTTCAGGACTTCTTTGATGTATCTGGACTGTGTAATGAAAATACCTTCACTTTGTTGGATGATCTGTAGACCAAGAAAGAACTTGATATCTCCAAACATAGACATCTCAAATTCTTTTCTCATCTTATCAGTGAATGATATGCATAGCATATCATTGCCTCCAAATATGATGTCATCAACAAATATTTCAGCAATCAAAGTGTTAGCATTAGTATCTTCTTTCAAATAAAGATTATTGTTTTCACTAGTCCTCATGAATCTAATAGTTATTAGATAGGAATGAATTCATTCATACTAGGCTCTAGGAGCTTGTTTCAATCCATACAAGGCTTTGTGAAGTCTACATACCATGTTCCTCTTCTCTGGATCCACAAACCCTTCTGATTGCTCAATGTATACCTCTTCTTCAAGTATTATGTTTAGGAATGCTGACTTGACGTCGATTTGATATAATTTGAATCCTTTGTATGCAACATAAGCAAGTAGAATTCTTACTCCTTCTAGCCTAGCAATGGGTGCAAAGGTTTCTCCATAGTCTATACCTTCCTCTTGTGCATACCCCTTGCATA
>MU228135.1:2902593-2917031 GCA_018584345.1 Thuja plicata | reverse complement strand
ATTCTTACTCCTTCTAGCCTAGCAATGGGTGCAAAGGTTTCTCCATAGTCTATACCTTCCTCTTGTGCATACCCCTTGCATACTAGTCTTGCTTTGTTCCTTGTGACTTCTCCATTCTCATTCAGTTAGTTCCTTAATATCCATTTTGTACCGATGAAATTCTTGTCATCTAGTCTTGGCACAAGTGACCATGTCTTGTTCTTCTCAATCTATTCAATCTCATCATTCATAGCACTTATCCATTCTTCATTAACTAGTGCAGCATTGATAGATTTTGGTTCAAACTCACAAATTAAGCAATTTTAGTTTAAAGACTTATTTCTTGTTCTTGTACCAAATTTCTTATCTCTTATGATCTGATCCTCTGGATGGTTTCTTCTTACATATCTTGCAAGTACAGGTATAGCTCTTTTTATATCAGCTTGATCTTCATTACCTTGCAAATTATCTTGATCAATATCCTGACTGTCGGTAATAGCATTCTTACCGTCGGTTGCAACATTCTATTGTTCTGGATTTAAGCACTGTTGCTCAGGTAGAGTTGTGGGTCCTTCACAGTATACAAACTTGTTGTAGTCCTCTAGTTCTTTTGTGCTTTCTAGTTCATTCTTTTTTGCAAATTCATTAATCTTTACATTTGCACTTTCATCTATTTTGTTAGAAGCCTTGATTAGACATTTAAAAGCTTTGCTTTTCGTAGAATACCCCAAAAAATACCTTCATCACTTTTGGCATCAAGCTTTCCATTTCTATCATCTTTTAAGACATAACATTGACTTCCAAATATTTTGAAGTAACTTACATTGGGTGTTTTACCATACCATAGCTCATAATGAGTCTTCTTTGAGTCCTTTCTCAATTGTACTCTATTAAGTGTATAGACAGCAGTGCTAACAACTTCCCTCCAGAAGATTTGGGTGATGTCCTTCTCTATCATAAGTGTTCTTGCATAATCAATTATTGATCTGTTCCTTCTTTTAGCAATACCATTTTGTTGTGGTGTTCTTGGTGCAGAAACCTATCTTTTTATGCCATGCTCATTATATAAATTAGTGAATTTATCTGATATAAATTACCCTCCTCTATTTGATCTCAAACATTTCAGATCCTTACCACTTTATTTCTCTACCATAGCTTTGTACCATTTAAACATCTTGAATGCTTCATATTTTTCTTTAAGAAACATGACTATCATCATTCTAGAGTAATCATCAACAAAGAGAATAAAATATCTATCTCTATAATAGCTCTTTGTCCTCATAGCTCCACATAAATCAGTATGGACTAATTCTAGAATATCATCAGATGTATGGGTTTTTCTTTTGAAAATAGACTTTGTCATTTTACCTTTTTGACAATTCTTCCACATGATGTTGTCTGGCTTTGTCATCGTCGGTAAGCCTCTTACACTTTTTTTTCTTCTTATTTTCAACATGTTGTCAAAATTCACATGACACAACCTTTTGTGCCACAACTATATGTCTTCATTTCTAGTCATCAAGAAAGTGGGGTTAGTATCATTCATATAGAATAAGTTACCTTTGGTCTGTTCACCGGTACCAATCAGTTTTCCTAATTCATTGAAGATCTTTGCCTTCTTG
This sequence comes from Thuja plicata, assembly GCA_018584345.1. Classification (NCBI taxonomy): domain Eukaryota; kingdom Viridiplantae; phylum Streptophyta; class Pinopsida; order Cupressales; family Cupressaceae; genus Thuja; species Thuja plicata. Next base: position 2,915,430 of record MU228135.1, on the reverse strand, counting down.
TTCTCAAATGCTACTCTGTGACCTAAATTATTTAGATGAGAAACACTCAATAGATTATAATTCAATCCTTTTTCCCAATAAGCATTTTCACGTTTAATCAGTTTATTCAGCGTTACTGTTCCTTTACCTTCAATTTGACACGGTGAATCATTTCTCATTCTTACTGTACCACCTTTATAGTATTCAAAAGTATTAAAATTTTCTTTGTCACCAGTCATGTGGTGAGTTTAGCCACTATCTATAATCCAGATATCATTCTTACTAATCTTAGATATGAGTTCAATTTCTTCATACCTTTCATCTTCATCGGAATCATCCTTCACAGCTACAAATACTATCTCGATGTCATCATCTAGTTCGGTGTCAGTATCTTCATCTTTGCAAGCAGCTAGATAGCTAGCCTTCTTTCCTTTGTCCTTGTAATCTTGGTTGTCACTTCTTTCTGATCATTGGTAACCTTTGTAATATTTTTTATCACCTCTGTCAGATTTCTTCTCAACAGATTTGTTATCACTTCTATCATCTTTTCTTTTGTTAGGACATCTTGTAGCAAAGTGTCCAATCTCTTTACAATTAAAACATACAAGTGGTAACTTGCCTTTGTATTTACCTTTTCCTCTTATCATTCTTCTTTCCATGAGTGCTTCAATTTCATCTAGATCTTCTTCTTCACTTTCACTTTCACTATCTCTTCTAGATGAGTGTCTTTGACTAGATTTACTTATTCTCATAGCAGACTTGAATGCAGACTCTAAACTTGGTAGAACACTATTATCAAAATTATTCATCTCAAATGAAATCAATCTACCAATCAGGCTATCAAGAGTGACTGTATTGTTTGCTACTGCTCTCATTTCTTGAATAGCAGAGACTCTAATAGCATATACATGCAATAAGGTTCTTAATATTTTACTTACCACTGTCTCCTCTTCAAGTGTACCTCCAACGCCTCATATAGAATTTACTACTTCTTTTATTCTTGTGTTGTACTAAGTGATGTTTTCACCTTATTTCATTCTGAGATCATCAAACTTTCCTCTAAGGCTTTCTTCCTTGGCTCTCAAAACATTTCTATCACCTCCATGTACAAGCTTTAGCTTATCCCACATTGTCTTTGCATTTTTGCAATCTTTGACATCCTCAAATTCAACATCAGAGAGTGAGGTAGAAAGCTCTATAACCATGCAGTTATGTTCATGCTTTACTCTCAATTGATCTATCATCAACGGTCCTATAGGTAACACATATTTAGTATCTAAGTATTGAGTAATATCATTGCCAATACCTGATAAGTGAATTTTTATTCTACTTTGCCATGAAGCAAAGTTTTCTTTGTTCAACTTGGGCACATCTCATCTATTCATCTTGTGATCTTTACTTAGGTCTTGAAACCTTCCTTCTAAGTACACAAGCTCTGATACCAATTGTTAGTAATAACTGAGAGGGGGGGTGAATCAATGGCCTCAAAAATTTATCCTTTACACTTTAATCCACCAATTAATACACCTCAGATTATTAAGTCCCTACACGATGTATGCCTTGAAATACTTGAAATAATTTACTGTCTGTCAGTTTACCTTGTCTTTCCTTATTCTCCTTGATTACCGATAAGTAGAAAAATTCATTTACCGATACTCAGTAAATATGCAGAGTGTACCAATCAATCATGAAATGCATATGTGAAATGTAAAACAATAAAGTAATAAACCATACACACATAACACAAGGATTTTAACGTGGAAACCCTGTTAAGGGAAAAAACCACTGGGACCGGTACCCCAAATTTTCACTCTTCTGAAGTGAGCCCTGTTAGGATCCAACCCTGTTAAAGGTTATAAACACACAGTTAAGTGCGACCTTGTTAGAGGATTTTTATACATAGGTTGTCACTTAGTATCTGGCATCTACGCTACCATCCTTGAATTAGTCTTTAGACTGTCAATAGGCTTTATGCTAATCTTAATACCATCCTTGAATCAACCTCCTTCTTAGACTGTCAATAGGCTTTAGGTAAGACTGTTGCTGCTATCATGAATCAACCTTTTTGCTAATCTGTTAGGATATACCTCAATTATAGAAGATGGTTAAGTCATGCTCTATTAAGAGACTTAATGCTTCAATGGTTAAACTAAAACACAATGACCTATTTCTAATGCAACTTTGTATTGCAGATATTCAGATCTATTTATGTACAATACCTCTCTGATCAATGTATCAATTCAATTCCTTTGTACTTCACACTTTCTTCTTTGTGATGTTGTGCTTCACTGTTCATTGGTTTCTACATAATTCTTTAGCTCTCCCTTAGCTTGATTGATCAGGATTATATGAAGTTTATCCTTCACCACTTTCTCTTCAGCATCTTCTTTCAATTCACTCCCCTGTGTATCTGAGTGCATACGAAAATTAATTATGCTTGTCTCTTATATAGACATGATATTCCTTAATTCTTGATTTTTGATTCTTGGCATGAAGAACAATCCAGCCAATTTGATTTATGGCTTTAACTCCTGATTTATCTTGTATTTATCTTCTTGTCAACTGTATAAATCAATTGCTTTAACTGTGGTTGAATAAAACAAATAAAAAAATCAGTTAATTCTATCCTTAAGCTCTGCCAGCTAGATATTTTGTCATTTTCTGATCTCTCTGTTCTGTCAGTCAATTCTACAGTTCGTCGTCGGTGACAATTGCCAGTTCTGTTGGTGTAACTTCAATTAGCTTCAGAATCTCCATCCGTTAGGCATCATTGGATCTTGCTCATTGGGAAACTCTGTTTTTAGCTTGTCAGGCATCCTATGATTCTGCTTCATCGGGCAACACTATTTTTTTCTCGTTGGGCATCACTGTGACTTTATCTTTGTCTTTACCGGTGGTGTGCACTCCATCGGTGTTGTCTGTCACTTAGTGAATACATGACTTTCATGCATTAATGAAAGAATGATCATTGTTCCATTGATTCTCTAAAGTATTTGGCATTATGTGTATGACCATACAGATGATATCAAGTTGACATCAATGACAATACAAACTATTAACTGATTTAATGTTTTGCATCATCTTCAACTTAACATTATCAAACATTCAATCAGTTACAAGTCATTAGCTTTATGACCTATACTATCATCACTCTCATGACTAACACAATAGAATTCCCTTATTTCCAATTCATAAGAGAATAATCCCCTTGTTGTTGGGATTGAAATCCAACATTAGACTAATTTGTATCATATTGTTGTTCTGATGAGAAAAGCTTGAGGAAATTCCACCCTTTGGAAAACACACCAATCACAAGAAAGATTTCAAGTAGCACACCATTATTTTCCTTGAGAAATATTATTTTGGGGAAAAAGTCCCCTTACTAGATTTGTATTTGTATTTGTACTGGTATGGTTAGCAATGTTCAAGAGCCTATTTTGGTTCCATGTGTTGATTAACTAATGGAGATGATGAAGACCGAGTGATAATGAGTATACATGTTTGTAGAAATGGTTAGATCAGTTATTATTTTATCATTGATGTCAAGAAATTGGTTTACTAATTTTTATTGATTTACCATATTATACGAAGGAGAAGTTAAATGGGTGAAAAATACAAACCAGACAATGATGAATTAATGTTGATATAGTTGTTTTCTACTATATATTTGATGTTATAAAGTCGGTACACATGATTTATTAAGTCATAAATTGCAAAGAGTTAAGTTATGCCTAAAAAGAGTTACTCTACCGAGCAAGACCAAGTCATTTGGTATAGAGTTGTGTCAATCAATTTTCATTAACTTAGCACCGAGCAGTTACAAAGTTAGTTACCAAGTTGCAAAGCAAATTACCGAGTATAGGATATTGATTGTAAATGATGATAAGATTAAATTTAATACAAGGATATGATGATATGGATGGAGACAAGAATTAAAGTAATTTTCTTAGAAGATATACAAGCAAGAAAATTCAATGAGAAGATCTAAGGTGAAGATGAAGCAGTTAAGCCTGATTGTGAGAGTTTTGAGAAAAGTTCAAGCTACGAGGTAAAAGTGAAACGGTTTACCAAGATAAGATTTATGAAGGAGATGATTGAAAAAATGAGTGCAAATGATGGAAAAACTAAGAAAGGAGATTAAGAGGCAAGAGTATGTCTATATAAATGATGATAAATTAACAGAGATTGTGATGCTGGAAAATTGAATTAAGAAGTAGAAGAAGCTAAAGAATAGAGTTACCGAGAAGAAAAAAGAAGAATAAAGAGAAGAATCTATAGCCTAAAATAGAGACAAATGGAGTATGCGATGCCATTATTCATGTGAGCATAAAGGATCTAACAAAAGAAAAAGGTAGTTGTTATATTTACAGATCACAGTTTTACTATTACTTATTAGCATTTATAACAAAGAAAATATCTTAACCAAGTGGATTTAACAGTCATGTTTATAAATCCTAGATGTAGGTGACATTCCAAAAGAGTGTTTAAAGTCCTCTATCAAGGCCACTCCTAGTAGGGTGAAGATATTAACCGATCTAAGGGAAATCCCTTAACAGGGTCACATTTAGCAAATGTGTTTGTAATATTTAAGAGGATAAGTTTTTAACCGAGCATACTTCAGAAAGGTACATATTTTTGTGGGTCACAATTCCCATAGAGGTTTTTCCCATATTAGATTTCCTCATTAAATCTGGTTTCAACTAAGTTAAATATGTGATTACTGATTTTGAATGATTGATTTGCATATTATGAGATGTATGGTTATTTAAGTTATTAAGTTATTTGTTGAATCAGTTATTATTGTATTCAATGCTACCGAGTGAATTAGTGAGTTGAGTTTTAAGTTTTTAAGTTAATTTGGTCTGATTCACCCCCCCCCCACCCCTCTTAGTGGGACCAACAATTGGTATCAAAGCACTAGTTCTAAGAAGTGATAAGTTTTAAAGTATTTGAGTCAAGATCTAAAGATGTATAAGAGGCAAGCACCAAAGTTTAATAGGGAACATTTCTCTATAAGGAAAAGTAGAATGATATTGCAAGTGTCTGGTATAGGAGAATATGGAATTCATTTTCTTGATAATGAATATGTTTCACCAACTAATATACCTTTGACAATCACTAAGATAAGATAGGAGCAAGAACACACATAATTTATGATTGAGATAGCTTCTACACTTACCGACCAGGAATATGATGAACTTGATGGATGTACTGATTTGGAATAAATGTGGGATAAACTTATTTTGACCTATGGTGGATATCAGCAAGTTCATAAAGCAAAAGAAGAAATTTTGAGAGGTAGATTTGATTCTATGAGAATGAAAGATGGAGAAAATATAATACAGTACAACACTAGACTTAAGGAGATTGTTAATTCTATCAGAGAAGCTGGTGGAGCCATAAAAAAGGAATAAGTTAGAAGAAAAAAATTCAACACCCTACTACTGAGTAATGCTATTTGTGTATCTTCTATATAAGAGTTGAGATCCATCCCTCGGATGAATGTTTCTCTTGATGCTACTATTGGTAAGCTGGTTGCATTTGAGATTAATGATTTTGATAATAGTTTACCTGCTACATCTAAGATCGTGTTTGCATTTAAGTCATCTTTGAAGATAGGAATCTCTAAGGATTATAGACCTAGTGATATATATTTTAGTAGTGCTAGTGAGATATTATATAGCTCTCAGAGTGTTTTGGAAGACTTATATGTTGTAGATGAAGATAACGAGAGAGAGTTTGAAGCTTTGTTGGCTAGAAGGCTACAAAGAGGCAAAGGGAAATACCAGGGTAAGTTACTCTTGAAATGTTTTAATTGTAACAAGATTGATCATTTTGCATCTAATTTCCCTGAGAAAGATAATGAGGAGAAGAAGGATAAAAAAGATAAGGACAAAAGAGAAAATAGATTCAGGAGATTCAGAGACTATAAAAACATAGGTAAGAAATCTTGTCATATTGCTAATGAAGATCTAAATGATGATGATGATTCAAATTCCAGTGATGAAAAAGAAGTTGTTTATGTTGCTATTAAATACAAATCTAATGAAGAAGAACCAAGAGCTCTAATATCACAACTAAGTAAGAATGAAACATGGATTATAGATAGTGGTTGTTCACATCACATGACTAGTGAAACACTTAAGTTTATTTCCTTGGAAAATCATGATGGAGGATATGTTAGATTTGGTAATGATGGTCCATACCCTATGAAAGGAAAAAGGTTCTATAATTCTATTGAATAACACAAGATGTGATGATGTTTATTGGGTTGAAGGATTAAAGTATAATTAGTTGAGTGTTGCATAGTTAAATAACCCAGGTCATCAACTAGAATTTCAACATGGAAGAGTGAAAGTTTTTTATAAGAAGGCAAATTTGATTACTACTGGAGAACAATCTAAAAATTTATGTTATCTTGATACTTCTATGAAGAGTTTCTTGTATGCTAAAGTTGAGGATGTTTGGCTATGCCACAAAAGGCTTTGTCATGTTAATTTTGACAACTTGATCAAAGTGATTAAAAATAATAGAGTAAGAGGATTACTGAGATTACACAAGGAATTTTGGATTTAGTTCATACTGATTTATGTGGACCCGTGAGAACTCAAAGTTACTGTGGAGACAGATATTTTATCCTATTTGTGGATGATTATTCTAGAATGATGTCTGTAATGTTTTTAAAAGAAAAATCTGATGCATTTCAAATGTTTAAGTGGTATAAGGCCCGAGCTGAGAAAGAAACTGGAAGACAATTGAAATGTCTAAGATTTGATAGATGAGGTGAGTTTACATCTGATGAGTTTACATTGTTTTGTAATGAAAATGGAATTAAGAGACATGTGTTAGAACCAAGGACGCCACAGCAAAATGGTAATGCTGAGAGAAAAAATGGGTCTATTTTTTATTGTGCTAGGACCTTGATGATTGAGAAAGGTATTTCATAAAAAATTTGGAGAGAAGCATCCAGTACATCTATTTACACACTGAACCAAGTAAACATGAAAAAAGGCACCAATAGAAAACCTTAAGAAATCTGGTATGATCACAAACCTAATGTGAGTTATTTCAATGTTTTTGGAAGCATATGTTATGTATTGAAAGATTATAGAGAAGGAAAGTTTGATTCTAAAGGGGATGAAGGAATATTCTTAGGATATTCTATAAGGAGTAAAGCTTATAAATGTTTGAATAAAGTTACTAAAAAAATGGTAGAAAGTGAAAATGTGAGAATTGATGAGTTAGCAGAAGAGAATGATGAACAAAGCCAAAAAGAACCTGAATACTATGATAAGTTTTTATATGTACAACCTTATGTTCCTGACACCTTACTGAGAGAACCTACCGAGGAGGAAGCTGAATAGATTTCTCTACAACCGAACGATGTGGATGAAGCACCAAGACCAACTGATCTTGTTTTAGAAAAATATGTGAGGAGGCACCACTCCTTGAGTAAGATTATTGGAAATAAATATGCTGGAGTGATGACTAGAAGCAAGGTAAGAGATAATACATGTTTCATATCTTCATTTGAGCCATAGAAAGTTAAAGATGCACTATATGATAAAGATTGGATGAAAGCAATGAAAAAAGAGTTTGATCAGGTAGAAAAGAATAGTACATGGACTTTAGCACCTAGGCCAAAGGATAATAATTTTATTGGTACTAAATGGATTTTCATAAAAAAGTTGAATGAGAATGGTGAAGTTATCAAAAATAAAGGTAAATTGGTTTGCAAAGGTTATGCACAAGAAGAAGGCGTAGATTATGGAGATAATTTTTCACTTGTTGCTAGATTGGAAGGAGTTAGAATACTTCTAGCTTATGCAACTTAGAAAGGATTCAAAGTTTATTAAATGGATGTCAAGTCCACATTTTTTAATGGGATACTAGAAGAAGAAGTTTACATTGAATAGCCTGAAGGATTCATTGAGAGCACAGACAAGAACAAGGTATGTAAGTTACATAAAGCTCTTTATGGTTTGAATCAAGCACCCCGAGCATGGTATGAGAGATTTCACTCTTATCTAATCAAAATAGGATTTAAAATAACAAGTGATAATAGTAATGTTTACTTCAAGTGTGACAGTGACAACAAGGTTTTGATTGCTGAAATTTTTGTTGATGATATTATTTTTTGAGGCAATAACACCTTATGTAAGGCATTTACTAATGAAATGAGAAAATATTTTGAAATGTCTATGATTGGAAAGATTAAGTTCTTTCTAGGACTACAGATACAACAAGTTGCAGAAGGGATCTACATTACACAAGCTAAGTATATCAAACAGATCCTCAAAACTTTTGGTATGGAATATTCCAAACCTGTTGGAATGTTGATGGTCATAGGATGTAAGTTATCTAAAGAAAATGAGATACAAGAGGTGGATAATACTCTTTACCGATCCATGATTGGTATGTTAGTAATAACTAAGAGGGGGGTGAATCAGTGGCCTCAAAAATTTATCCTTTAAAATTTAACCACCAATCAATACACCTCAGATTATTAAGTCCCTACAAGATGCATGCCATGAAATACTTATAATAATTAATTGTCTGTCAGTTTACCTTGTCTATCCTTATTCTCCTTGATAACTGATAAGTAGTAAAACTATTTACCGATACTCAGTAAATATGCAGAGTATACCAATCAATCCAGAAATGCATATGTGAAATGTAAAACAATAAAGTAATAAGCCATACACACATAACTCATGGATTTTAACATGGAAAACCTATTAAGGGAAAAACCACTGGGACCAGTACCCCAAATTTTCACTCTTCTGAAGTGAACCCTGCTAGGAGCCAACCATATTAAATATTCCAAACACATTGTTAGGTGTGACCTTGTTAGAGGATTTTAATATGAGTCTATCACTTGATATCTGGCATGTATATGCTACCAATATTGATCAACCTCTATGGTCACAATAGGTATATGGCATATCTGGTGCTACCTAACTGCATCAACCTCCTTCTTAGACTGTGTGTAGGTATCAGGCACTCAATGATATCTTCATGATAAAAAATTTGGCAATCTGTTAGGATATACCTCAAATGTAGAAGACAGTTAAGTCCTACTCTGTTAAGAGACTTGATGCTTCAATGGTTAAACTAAAACACAATGACCTATTTCTAATGCAACTTGAATTGCATATTTTCTGATCTATTTAAGTATGATACCTCTCTGATCAATGTATCAATCCAATTCTTTGTGCTCCACACTTTCTTCTTTGTGATGATGTGCTTCACTGTTCGTCCGTGTCTGCAGAATTCTTTAGCTCTCCTTTAGCTTGATTGATCAAGACTGAATGAAGTTATCCTTCATCAGTTTCTCTTCAGCATCCTCTTTTATTCACTCCCCTTCCCGTGCATCTGATTTATGGCTTTAACTCCTGATTTATGGCTTTAACTCCTGATTTATCTCATAGTTATCTTCTTGCCAACTATACAAATCTTCTTTAAATCAATTACTTAACTATGGTTGAATAAAATAAATAAAACAACCAGTTAAGTGTATCCTTAAGCTCTGCCAGCTAGATATTTTGTCATTTTCTGAACTCTCTGTTCTTTTGGTCAATTTTGTAGTTAGTCATCGGTGACAACTACCAGTTCCATCAGTGTGACTCCAATTAGATTCAGGATCTCCATCTGTTGGGCATCCTTGGATTTTACTTGTCGAGTATCACTATAATTTTTCTTCGTCGGGCAACACTATCTTCTGCTCGTCGAGCATCACTGTGACTTTTTCTTTGCCTTTACCGATGGTGTGCACTCCGTTGGTGTTGTCTATCACATAGTGAATACTTGACTTTTATGCATTGTTGAAAGCATAATCTCTGTTCCATTGATTCTCTGAAATCTTTGGCATTATGTACATGACCGTACAGATGATATCAAGTTGACATCAATGACAATACAAACTATTAACTAATTTAATGTCTTGCATCATCTTCAACTTAACATTATCAAACATTCAATCAGTTATATGTCATCAATCTCTCCCTTTGGCATTGATGGTAACATACTATATTATCACACTATACTATTTCTAATACAATATGAAATACAATTGTTGAGATTTATCAAATTACCAAATAGTTTGTTTTGATAATCGATAAAAATGTCTAACCACCGATAAGCTCTGTGTTAGCTTAGATTTGATTCTTGCATCTTTCTATGTTTCTTGTACTGATGTGTTGTGTTCTCTTCCTGTGTTAATTTCTCTCTTTCGATTGTTCTTCTTCTTTGATGTCTCTATCTTTTGTCAGCAACTCTCCCTTTGTATATGATTTCTTCATACAAATTATCTCCCTGTGTGTATGATCTCTCCCTATTTGGAGTAATCTGATAATGAATAATTTTTTGTGATAATATGGATAAATTCTCTCCCTTTGACAACAATGCCAAACAAATATTTTACTTGAATATCTGACATTCATTTCAAACAATTATTTTCTTCTATCCATAATATATTCCTTGAATTTCCCTTATCCATCAGCAATACAACAATATGCTCTGGTGCTTGGTTCTGATATATACCTTTCTGTATATATATGTAGCTTTGAAGTTCATCTTTTGCTTGCATCAACATGAATGATATTCTGACAATATATAGGTCGATGCAACTTTCAATCCTTTACTGATTGGTAGACAAAGGTTTGACCCCTAGTCTCTTTCTCAGGTACTCAAATATATCCTTGGGCAGTGGCTTGGTGAAGATATCAGCCAATTGTTCTTTTGATTGCACATACTCAAGTATCACCCCTTTTTCTTGAACTTGTTCTCTTAAATAATGATACTTTATTGCAATGTGTTTAGTCTTTGCATGCATGACTGGATTCTCAGAAATGTTTATTACACTGGTGTTATCACAATAGATAATCACTAGTTCTGAGATCTTCATATGCATACCTTCCAGCAACTGTTTGATCCATGCAATATTTGAGTAGTTTGCAGCAGCAGCAACATATTCTTCTTCTGCAGTAGACTGAGAGATGCATCCTTGCTTCTTGCTAATCCATGTGACAAGTTTGTTAGCCATAAAGAATGCTCCTTCATCTGTGCTCTTCTGATCATCAAGATTTCCAGCCCAATCAGTGTCGATAAACACTTTAAGTTCAAATTTGCCTTCTCTTCTATACCATAAGCCAAATTCCTTAGTACTCTTCAGATATCTTAGAATTATTTTCACAGCAGTCATATGTGATTCCCTGGGGTTAATAGAAAATCTAGAAATAATTCCTACTGCATGTGCAATATCTGGTCTAGTGTGTACAACATACATGAGTTTTTCTATCATTGATCTATACAAAGTCTGATTTACCTTTGTTGTCTTGTCTTCCTTTGTTAATTTACATCCAGTAGCCATCGGTGTTCCAAAAGGCTTGGAATCTTCCATCTTGAATATTTTCAGGACCTCTTTGATGTTTTTGGACTGTGTAATGAAAATACCTTCACTTTGTTGAATGATCTGTAGAGCAAGAAAGAACTTGATCTCTCCAAACATAGACATCTTAAACTCTTTGCTCATCTCATCAGAAAATGACTTATATAGTATATCATTGCCTCCAAATATGATGTCATCAACAAATATTTCAGCAATCAAAGTGTTAGCATCAGTATCTTCTTTCAAATAAAGATTATTATTTTCACTAGTCCTTAAGAATCCAATACTTATTAGATAGGAATGAAGTCGTTCATACCAGGCTCTGGGAGCTTGTTTTAATCCATACAAGGCTTTGTGAAGTCTACATACCATGTTCTTATTGTATAGATCTACAAACCCTTCTGGTTTTTCAATGTATACCTCTTCTTTAAGTATTCCATTTAGGAATGCTGACTTGACATCCATTTGATATAGTTTGAATCCTTTGTATGCAGCATAAGCAAGTAGTATGCTTACTCCTTCTAGCCTAGCAACGGGTGAAAAGGTTTCTCCATAGTCTATACCTTCTTCTTGTGCATACCCCTTGCATAATAGTCTTGCTTTGCTCCTTGTGACTTCTCCATTCTTGTTCAACTTGTTCCTGAATATCCATTTTGTACCGATTGTTAGGGATTTTTCTTGTATGAACCATAGTGCTTGAAATGTCTATTTGAACACTATTCTTTCTAATACTGATTCAAGAACAAGAAAATCCTAATTGCTAAGGATTGGATAAGGTCCTTCTTCATTTTTGAGCTCCACATATACTCAGGCAGGTTTTACCTCTTATTATTGTTGTTTACACAGTATTTTATAATGTGGACACTGATTTGCTAAGTACCTTTGTTAAACCAACTGATAAATCACCTTGTAAATGACCAAGCATAACCAGATGCAAGATTTAACCATACAAACCATGGTCTTAAATATAACAAAAATCAGTGATACAAGGACTTTCATCCTTCTTCCTTTTATTGTAGGAGGGATAACCTAAGGGATTCACTCTTCAAGGAATCACTAAAGTGGACAGTGTCCTGCTGACATAGGTCCTTATGAGTTCAATTTATCTATTCTTAGTAATAAAGTATTTTGATTGAATTGGTTTTGATATTTTGGAATAACTTAGACAAAGATAGATTATCAGACTATTTTCTGAACCAGTGCCTATCCTTTGGGCTACAGAGTCAAATAAGCTAAGATCTCATAGAAACAAAATATAGTAAACTGCCTTACAGCTCACATGCAATTAAGATAATTTGCCTTACAAATTACCCTGTCACCTCAAAAATATTGTATCAAATCCTTAAACAAAGCAGTATGCTCCTTGAAACTACTCACAAAACTTAGTTCTTTCCTTAAAAGAAACTTGCAAGTAATCATATAGTTACCTAATAACCAGAATGCTTCAGAATACCTTGTAAACTTAACAT